>JAOUZG010002851.1:4362161-4405266 GCA_026289955.1 Argiope argentata | reverse complement strand
TGTGTGTGTGTGTGTGTGTGTGTGTGTGTGTGTGTGTGTGTGTGTGTTCGTTTTTAAATTTTCTAGCCGGCAAACAAAATTTTGGGGCTCAACCGATTTGGAGATGAAATAACAACAGCTAGGATTTCATAGTTCTACGTCAGCCTTTTAAAAACGAACCTGCTTGCAAAGAAGTGTACATAATAAAAATTCAATACTGGTAAAAGCGGGTAAAAAGAGATATGCGATTAAAAGATGTTGATAAATATTGCCATTTATGCTCATTGCCTACGCGATTTCGAGCTTCAATGATTCGTTGTCTTCAATTACTTAAAAATTCCTAACGAAAACAACATCCAATTTTCGCATGTAAAAAAAAAAGTGAGAGTTGTTTTCACCGAACTTTCTTGCATTCTCTCTCATAAACTTATACGTTGTTGTATATGGCTCAAAATTTAATAAGCGTTCTTACATTTTATCTATGAACAGAATTTTATCTATCTAGCTAATATCGATTTGTAATTATCGTACTAACCTATACACAAACAGATAGATTTCCTCTGAGCAGATTTTATAAACCTTGGTCGTCATTAATAAAAAGTTTATTTTTAATTTGCACATTAGAGGAAAATACACGTAAATATCTTTTTTCATCTATACATCAGGATCTTTTTTATAACTTTAAAAGTGTAAAATAAATTTCAAAATTATCAGCTATAATTATAAAATAAAGAGTAAAAAATTGGTAGTCTTGCGAATGGTGGCTTATTATGACTATTTCAGTATAAAGAATTTACATTGAAGTGCTTTATATAAATTTTCTTAAAATTAAATAAATTCCATAATAGTTCATAAGCATCATTAATGGTATTTTAGTACTAGCATCATTCTCTAATCTGGTCAAGGGAGTTGACTGTTTTTCTAAATAAGAAATAAAGTCCTACTATTACTTCAATCCTCTTTATACAAAAGAAATTATTATTAGCATATACGTTTTGAACATTAAATGACATTTGTGACATATTCATTTCAGGCTTCTTCAAATTAAATATATATTGTTACGTTTTTAGAGTAGCGGGTTCGTATTGAATGGACTTTACTTGAGGACAGCACAAACAAATTTATTTACATCTATTTACAGGATGACTTGATAAAGGAAAACCAGATAAAATCAATCCTGTAGTCAACAGTCTCTTACAGCGTAAATGCAAACCTTACGCACAATAAACACTGCCAAACAGATATCGTATAGCACAGGAAACAGTAAATCACAGCAAGCTCAATAATACGACGTTAACAGCAAACGTAAACACAGCTCACTAATAACAAGCGAGAAAAGTAATCAGTTCGCTACAAATAGTCGTTACTCTTTCGAGAGAAACTAACTGCCAGATTGCGGCAACCCGTCCCTTATATAGCCGAGCAAGCGAGCGAGCGGAAACACGTGGAGTTTCGTAAACGATCCAGCGGCTACCAGACCATTCCTTTCGCCAAACCAACCAGGCCGGCGCCAAGCTCTTCGACAGCGATCGTCAACGTTATCTCCTTCGGTGAGCTTTCGCGGCTATATATATATATATATATATAAATATATATATATATATATATATATATATATATATATATATATATATGATTAATTGGCATGCTGAATAAAAATTATAAAACAAATAATCAATAACTGAAAAATTGAATCAAACTGTATTATTTTAACCTTTTATATTATTAATTTAAATCTCTTACTATATTACAATTACTATCAAAATCTTACACGATTTAGATCTTTTTTACTAAATAACCGATGCTAGGAAGATGTCATTTATTCGAACTTTGTACTAATTACATTTTTTAACTGAAGATTACAGTAAAATTACAAATAGCAATAAATATAATTTAATTAAAATGTTCGGTGTTTTGATAAAAAGTAGTAAATGAAATGAAACAAAAACACAAATAAAATAAGCAAGCATAGTTTCAAGTACAAGAATTTTACGAAAATCGCAGCAGAAGACGATAATATTTAAAAAAAAAAAAGGAATGAATTGAAATATCCTAAAAATTATTTTAGAACAGTAATAAATTAAAAAAAGAAACTAATAAAAGTAAGACATTCTTAAATGCGTATATGATTATTTAAAAGTGATAGCTTTATTCACTTTCATTTTTTTAAACAACTCCTTTTCTTTTCTTTTTTTCAATTCTTACAATTATTTCATACTCTTCCTATATATATTTATATATCTCGTTCCAATTTTCGATCGCTAATAGTAAGATACTTTTTATTCATCCACTCGAGTTTAAATACATTTTTTTAAACTCGTAGTGGATGTCACTCGATGTTGATAACTTTTTTTTCAAATATTAATTCATTAATAAAATTTAATTCATTTTTAATACTTTAAAAAGAGAGTTAGTAATGAAAATTGAAATAGACAGGCGATCGGTAAAATGCGAGGAATTCGGTATTTTTCACGTGAAAGTGAAGATTGCGAGTCCAATTCTCACGAAAATCAATAATTTTTTGGTCAATTATTTATATCAATTGTAATTATTTAGTAAAAAGGGACTAAAATAAATTTTTTCTTCGTTGACCTAAGTAGGAATTGACTTAATTTTTTTATAATACTTGTTTATTTTCTCATATATGAAGTACAGAGAAAGTAGTATAACAGTCAAATAATTCGAATTTGAAATTTTGATAAATCTCTACGTATTAATTGACGAAATAGGTCTAACAGTTGTGATCAAAATACAATTTCAAGGCTTTTTTTTTATGAAATTATGAATTAAAATTTATAACTTTAATATTTTTAGATTATACAGAATTATTATATTTCAATTCTTCATTCAATATGTAATAAATAATTTTTTTCTAAATTTTTATATTTATTATAAGTTTTAAAACTTCTTAATAAATGTATATTTTTAAAACTGTATAATTAACATTATATTTACTTTTTTCTCTTATTAAAAATTTCTTAATAAAGTTGTTGAATTTCACAAAATGCCTTATATCTTAAGGAGACTGTTTTTCTTTTTCCTGAATCGAATAAATTATGCACCAAATGTTTGCTCTTCTTTCTTTTTTTTCTATTTAAATAAGAGTTATTTATTTATTTTAAAATACTCTATCAAAAGCCTTTTCTACAAAAAAAAAATCTATTTGTCTTTGAAAGATTTTTCCAAGTACCGCTGGTAAGATAATAGAACAATATATTTTTATCATGTCAGAACATGATGGTGTTTAGGGATGAGATTTTTGAAAACAAAATTCCGTAGGCGAAAAATTAAAATTTTATTATCTGCACAACCATCTCAAGAAATCAGATTTTAATAATGTGTTGGCACTGCATTTACAAAAACTCTGATTAAAAAAAAAGTTAATAACTACAGCAAATAAAAAATAGAAAAAGGTCGTTTTGAGCGCGTGATTATATGAAATGAAATAAACAGGAAATTTAATATTTTTTAAAACAATAAATGCAAGACAAATTTTTTACATCATTTACAATACTAAAGTGACTCATTCAATGAAACGATTAAAATGAATAAAAATACAATTTAACTTGCTCGAGCACTTGGTGCTTGGCCTTTCAAGAAATGATGTTCTGTCATGATACATTGAAACACGCATAGCAGATTTCATTTCAACGTATTTCAAATTTAAGTGATACATTAAAAAAGAAATAATGTGTTGTCCCTATACTTTACAGAGAAATATATTGCACAGCCAGGATTAGATATAAAAATAGTGAATCTACAATGTAATACAACACAAAAAACAAAGAACATGAAGAAAAAAAAATCTTGAAAAGGTATAATGGTTGAATAATGTGAATAAAAATAATAAGTTTTACGTATCTTCAAAAACGCAGTTAGCAATTTAGAATTTTTTTAAAAAAATTTAAATTTTTTTCTTTAATTTGAAGCTGAAATAAAGTTTTCATTAATTGTTTCAAATAGAAAACTTTTTTAAAAAAATGTTTCTAATGTTTCTAATGCTATTTTAACATTCGACTAAATACGATACAGAAATCGGTTCAATTTTTATCCACTAGATGGCAGGACATCTGCGATTAAATTTCACAAATAGCGCGGTCGCGGACAGTTTTAAAACAATTAATTAATCGAAACTTACAGGCATATTTTCTTTTCTTCCCAGATTTATTTTGAATTTAAGATTCATAAACAAGCAAAATGATTTTTTAGTTTAGCTCAATCTCTAAAATAGAATTTATAAAAAAGATTATTTTTCTTATTTCAATAAAGATTTAAATGTTTATAATCTAGGAATTAATAAATTATTTTCAACTCGAACTTATCAATTAAAATAAATTTAATAATAGATTTAAAATTGCATAAATTATTTAATTAAATTCGTAGATTTAATCATGGGAATATAAAATTTTATATGTAAGATATTTTTTCAATTTTATATTCTGTTTTCCTAACATTTCTCAGTGAAATTTGAAATAAACGAAAAAATGGCGAAATGTTTCAACTTTCATAATTCCATTTGCTCTCATCCATCAGGGCTGGGAAAAGCAGGAAAAGATCCCCTCTTTTAGGGGTTGGTAACTTCCGTTCTTGTATTCCGCAGCCGTTTTTTCCCTCCAAGAAAGTAAGAACCAACACCTGAGACGGAAATCTAAAATTAGGAATGCTGGTCTCTCAGAAAGGAAATAAAAGCGGTTTCTGTATAAAACAGGCGTAGTTATAACGATAATTTCATTTCAGAGTAGCAGTTTATCGTAAGATTATTTGCCTAAAAAAAGATAAACAACATTAATTATTTTTAAAAATATTAAAATTTTTATTTTTTATTCAAGTTACAAGAACTTAAATATATATTTCAAACTATTTCGTATGATATAATTTCATATAACTTCCAAACTATCTCGTATAATATAATTTCAAATATTTTTCAAGCGATTTCATATCTATTTACTCTGTCATGTAGAAAAATGTTTTATTTTTTATTGTTAAGTTCAGATTCAGAAGTTTTTAAGAGAATACAATCTATTTTTTCAAAATAATCGTTATAGTTTTGGGTTGTTGTTGTTATTTAGCTTGTGTTTTACAAATTAAAATTGAAATATCAATCATAAAAATAATTTTTTAAAAAAATAACTTTGTAACCAGCTTTAAATTCTATTCAAAATTAAAATTAAGAATGAATTTATTTATTTTTTATGTTCTAAAGTAGTTTAGATTTAATTTTTTTTATTTAAATTGCAATTTATATTTAAAATTTGTAAAAATTTAACACAAAAATTCTGCTTAAAAAGTCAAGAATATAAAATTTGCAGGGTAATTCTTCAAAAAAACTTTTTTTTTTCTATTTGATGATAGAATGCCTTGAAAACTACTGTCAATTCTCATAATACTTAATTCTAATGTCACAAATATATTAATTATTATTTCTTGATGACGAATTGACGAGAATTATCATTAGTGGAAGTATTTCTGCTTTGTTCTTCATAAACTTGCTCGTTCTTCGAAAACTGAGTCCATTTCAACAATGTGAGATTGCGAAAAACTAACGCAACATTTTGTGTGGCATTTCTTTTTCTTAAAAATAAATCTTTTTTCTGACCACCCAAGTAATATCTCTGATTTTATTAAGAGCATTCCCAGGACACTTAACAACGATATTAACACTTATACGTAAGCAAATATGACGCTTCGCTGTTGATTTATTTGTTGCAACAATGCAATAAAAAAAAATGACTGACAGCATTCCCAAACCATAGATTTCAGTAACGAAGAAATGAAGTCCACTCTGACGTCGCACTGCTACAGTAGAAAAAAAGGTTTCTGACGTCACGAAGCTCAATCTGATTGATTCTCGGCCTTGTAATGGTCTATCTCGCGCTTCCATTGGTTGTAAGTTAGCCTAGGGAGGTGCTTACCATCGAGTTCAACAAGTGTCGTGCAAAATATCCGCCATTGCAACTCGCAGTTCACTAGGAAAGCACAGTCGTCCGTGTGCGTAGTTTTGACGAGGAATTGTTTATTTTTCCTACTTTTTTTCCTGGATTTCTTCCAAATTTTAACATAGTGGTGCTCAGGTGAGAAACTTTTTGATCTCCTAGAAGCGCGTCGAATAATTTTTAGAATGCTTTCTTTAAAGCAAAGCTGATAGTAAATCTAGTTAACTATTCGCAATTTGTGTGCTATTCGTCTTGGAAGAGACCGGTTTGGCCAGTGGTCGGTCTGGTTTGATTCGGCCAAAAAAATGTAGCTTCTCCAGAAAATGTTGTCTGTCCACGTTACTAAATCTCATAGCATCGCACATTTCTTTTTTTAGTAAAAATTTTTATCTTCGTTTTTCGGGAATTTTCATTAATTGAAAAGTAATTAAAATATTAATGCATGCTGTTCAGTTGCGTGCCTTTCTATATATATTGTCGTGATTACTGATGATTATTTTACTTTTTATTATTACCTAAGGCTATCATTACCGTCAATGCACGATTCGCAATTTTTTCCCCTTATCAAAACAAAGCTATTGCAATTAATTTCCATCTAATGAAAGGTTTCCTGTTTGAATTATTTACTTATTAATTTAAATTCTAACTTCTGCTGATTTGTTCCGATTAATCTTTTTTTTTGGAATGGTTATGAAATTATAAATTCTTTTTAAGTGCTTTAAAAAATTATATACATTATTTAATGTATGCTTAAAAGTGTTTCTTTTCTGTAATTAATTATTAAGATTATTAACATAAAATTCCACTGTGGTGCATAAATAATTGTGAAATAATAAAAAACTTCAGAATGATCTTTGAAATCAAATATTACTTATATATTGTGATTGAAATCAATACAAATTTCTATTTTCAATCAATAAATTTATTTTCTCTGATTAAAGTTAATGTTTATTTAATTTTAATTTCTTGTATTTTGGTATACCTCTGTGGAAAAGTTCCATCATGGCATCTTTATTTTGCTTGCATTCATCATTGTTTTTTAAAAAATTTCTCTACATTTTGTGAAAAATGTAAACTTATTTAGTTTATTCACTTGCAACATATTTACTATAATGATTCATCTTGATTAAATATTTTTTCTATTTTTAATGGAATAATATAAATGTTTATGAAAAATTAAATAATTAAACCATTTACAAATAAAGGTATTTAATGAAATAAATTTTTAATGTGTCCCCTATATTTTTATATTTAATCCACTAAATTAAAATATTTCTATATTAACATACATAATTCATGTTATAAAATATGCTGTAAGAGTTGATTCTGATAATATATCATAATAAATTCATGCTTTTTGATAAAGATAGGTTGATGAAAAAGCTAGCAAGCTGGGTAAATTTGTTTCTACTGCATATTTTTTATATTGGATCTTAAGTAAAATTTTAAAGTATTTGATCATCTTAAAACCTCAAATTTTCTGTATAGAACCCACTATACAAAAAATTTCTTTTATAATTATTAGACTTTCATCTTCAGTGTAACCTTGTGCATTTTTATAAGAAATTAAAATTTGATAAGTAAATACTTTTTTTCATTAACCTTTATAAAAAGTGCATTGTGTTTTAATTCATTAATTATGAATCTTTCTTAATATTGTAATAATGTATTCTAATGTAGTCTTGATAGTTAAAAAATTTGAAAATCCAAAATTTTAAAACAATTCTAGGATATTTAAAAATGATTAAACTTTTTAAAAATCCTTTTCTCATATACTTATAATAATCTAGCTATCCTTTACTTAAAATAGTTTATTGGGTATTGTATTTAAGTATTCTAAAAATAATTTGATAAGCTACTTCATATAATTTTCAAAATTGGTTTTGAGTAATCAGTTAATATTCCTTATTTTACCACGTAAAATCAACATTTATATTGCAATTTGAATTATTTGCTGTTATATATTTTTAAGCAGTTGCGTAAAGTATACTAAAAAATCTGATAATTGAAGTACTTGAGCAATAAATTTTTAACATGTTAATTTCCAGTAAGTTATTTTAAAATGTTTTCTATACACCTTCACTTAATACTTATGTATTAAGTATTATGGTATGTCATAATCTTATTAAAAAAATTTAAGAAAAAAGCCTTATTGAACTGTTCAGTATGTAAACTGTGATTTCCGTTTGCAAAGTCGTCTGTTCTGACCTTTTGCATATGCACGTGCTAGGCTTGTGCTAAGACTTTCTTTTGCCACCTGGTTGCCGTGGCATATATTAGAACAGCTGGAATAAGGCATTTGCATTTATTGTTAAGAGCAGATGAGAAAGTATTTTTTTAGGCTTTTTGACTTTTAATGTATGTGGGTTTTAAATACTACTTTAGGCTTAGCCAAAAAAAGTCGAAGAATATTTCGATTATGATTAATATTTATCCAATGAAGATTCTTTTTAATAATTTTTTAAAGTTAATAGAAGGTAAAGGAATGTTTTATAAAGGCTTCAAAATTTTTAAGTAGATTAAATTTATTATTTTAGAAAAAGGCCTGGAACAATATAACTTTTAGTTATAAAATGGTTTTAATTGTTAAAACTTGCAAGCGAAATCTTTCGTAAATTTTAGCAAAATAGCCATAGTTTTTCTTTTAAAACGGGTTATGATAATTAAACTAAACCAATCTAAATTTTTAAATTATGAACAAGTTTAAAGGAAAATCGTTTCAGATTTCCACAAACATTTTTTTTAACGTCTGTTGAAATTGCTACATTTCGGATTTGAATCATACGAATACTGATTTTAGATGTAATTTACAGACTTGTCTTCACAGCTAACTTGATTTACTTCTTTCAGTTTTAGACATTGCGTCATGGTAGACATTAGTTGTTTCAAGTGAAAGGCATCCTAAATTGCAACTCTTAACTTCCTTTTTAGATATGATGCACATCTGTTAACAATTGAAGGTTCAGTTGCTACTTCGGAATAACTTTTAGTAAGCCACTTACAGGAGGCAGTTCTTAGTTTAATAAGTAGTGTTGGTGAACGAAGAAAAAAAAACTTATCAACCTCTAAAAGCTTTTTTTTTTTTTTTTTTTTTTTTTGTCTTCCCTCTTCCGTTTGGCAGCCGTTTCCGTTGCTTGTCTCCAATTGGGTTAATATCATACTGTAGTAGTATGGGGCGACTTGAACCTAATCCATGCCTTGGTTTCATTGAAGAATTTTCTCTTCATTCCTTTACTGCCATTTTATTAATGGAAATTGGCTACAAAGACTCGTTTTGTCATTCTGGTTTATATGAATGATTTCTTTATTGAATGGAACTTATTAACATTGTTGATATAATAAGATTTTTATTAGTTTTATTGCATACATTCATGCATCAAGGGGAAAATGTACTTTAAACGGATTTGTACGGGCCTTATTACTTTTCCCAAATTAATTGTGCTAGTATGTTAGGCTTAAGTGTGTATCAAAATTTGAAGATCCGATCTATTATTAAAACCTTGTCTGGCCCGATATTCAAATGTTACCAGCATGACTAAAAATATTTCTAAAAAAATGCTGAATGAAATCGAAAATAGTTAATATTCTGTTACTATCAAATAGCTAATTGAAATTAAATTACTTCGTGGAATCTGGGTTTCGAAAAATAAATCCCATAGTTTTATACTACAGAAATTATTTTTGGTTAGCCGAAAAGCGATTAAAATGAAACTTGCGATATATTTTTTTATTAAATTGATTTATCTAATGGATATTAAAATCTCACTTTATTTTAAGCTAAATTTCGTTTTCTCTTTAGTTTACATTAGCATTTAGTTAACATTTTTCAATTTCTAATTAAAATCTTAACTGCTTGGAAATTTAATTTGAGTTGCGTGCGAGGGTGACAACGCTCTTTGAACTGACAAAGCTCTTTGAACTGAAATCGTTTACACGCTTCATTGACTTAAAATTAAAAAAAAAATCGTGAAAATAAAATATTCTATTCGTTATTAGAGGAGTGGAGTTTATTTAAATCTATTTTTAAAAAATGCTCAACTCATTAAACATGGCATTTTATTACACACAAATTAAAAGTTCTTAGCTTACTGCTTTATTTCTCTCAATGTTCCTTTATTTTAAATTAACAATTGTTCTTTTTTAAAAAATGCCTTTTGTCTGTTCTAGAGCGAGTTTGCTAACCCAGCCTAACTTTTTTCGATTTGCAAATTTTTTCTCTCTATTTTAGAGGAAGCAGGTTCGCTAATACCTGTTCTACAACTTCCTTTTTTCGGATATGTAATACTTCCTCCATAATCGAATTAGCATTGACGGCGATCGCGCAATTCATCAGAAAAGGTTATTTCATCAGACGGGTGGAGAATTTGAAGCATTATGTTCCACGAGGATTTGGGTTACGACCTTAACGCGTGCGTTTGACTCCATCGGGATGCCATAATATAGATTTAAGTTTTAAAATCTATTTGAATGGTGAAACAAATGTTTCATTATTTTCATTTAGGTTTTCATGTGAATATGATTATTATGGTTATTTCTCATAGTAACAAACTTTTTCCGACTTTTTCATTCGTGAAAGTATTTTGAATGATAATGTTTGCTGAATCTTTTTATGTATAGGCAGTCCATGATTTACTAGCATTAATTGGATGCAGAATGTAATCGAGTCAAAAAGGTGAAAAGTAATTAGACTTGCCATAATTCCTGTTTGGCTGACATATTCGTACATTATTCATTTCATAATTGATTGGCGTGGCTGTGATAATTTTGTTTCTCAGTGTTTCTTTAAATGTTAAATACATTATTATAATATTGCTTTATTTTTTATTATTGCTTTTTGCTTATAAGAGGAATAAAACGTTGCGTTTTTCTCTTTAAGAAACTAAGGCACAAAAAAAATAACAAATAATATTTTAATAAAAGGAATAAAAAGTGTTCTTAAGACAATAAATGCAAAAAAGGCTAAATAACTATGGTTATAATTTAAAAAGAGGAATAAAACGTTCTTAAGGCAATAAATGCAAAAAAAGTAAAATAACTGAAGCAATATTTTAATTAGAGGAATAAAATGTTGCACTCTTTTTTTAAGACAGTTAATACGGCGGAGGAGTGCTAAAATATGCATGCAGTAAGTAGGCAGCCATAGCTGTACTGTCAAATTGTCTATAGGTAGCCTGATTAAGGAATTTTTTTATCCTGAGAATTGAGGCTGGAAATATTTTCATTCAAGGTTCTTTTTATATGTGGAGAGAAAAAAATTGATATAAGAAGTAGGCATATAGATTTTAAGCGTTTTATTTTTCATATTAACAAAAAATATAATTCGGGCTTTTTTTGCAAAAACTATGACCAGGGACAGACGAAGTTCAAAGAATAAACAGGAAGTCTTGTGAATTGTTATAGTTTTTGTACGCAAATTTGTCGAGAAAGGTGTTTTGTTCTCAATACGTATTAGTCAGTGTGGGAAAATAATAGCCCGCGTAACATTGAAATCAAAGTGGCTTCCCAATTTTGAGTGATTTAAAATTATTTTTGAAAAGCCGATAAATTGACATTATACACATCAGTCTTGTATATTTATGCTCATTACTCTTGTATGAAGACGGATCGATTTATACACGTGTAGTGTTAAAATTAGGTGAAAGGGCCTGGTCTTCATTATCTGATCGGTATTATTAAGAATGGGTGGAGTTGCCTGATGATGAGCCTCAAAAGATCCGTGCGTTGTGATTTCCAGTTCTGCCGCAAATTGATATGTAGAACTGATTCACCTTTTGCGTACTGGCATGCTTCCATACAATAGGGGAAATTTTTAGTGTTTATTGTGCCATTTCGAGTATCGTCCCCATCATTTGATTAAGGTTCAAAATTACGGAATCGTTCCAAAATTAGTGTAGGCTAGAAGTAAAATGGTAATAAATTTCTCTTGTAACTTGTACTATCCCATTTGGAAAGGGTTTGTTGGTAATCACGTCAGCTAGATGAAAGCGTTGAGTGTCGGGTTTATATATCATGAAGATCAGTCTTTATTTAAATTGATTTCGGGGAAGAGGGGGGGGGGGCCTCTTTCGTTATTATCGTGTCTATGAATCTATAAAGTGTTAAGATTATTTGAACAGAATAATCTTAATCGTGAGTTAAAAGCAAGTGTCAATTTTAAATTATTCAGTAGTTGAATTTGCCTGTTAAGCAGATGGGAAATAGTGCATAACAGATATAGAAACTTCAACAATAATTCATTTTTAATATTAATTGAAATATTCAAATGATTTTTCCGTGCCACTTCCCCCTAGACGAGAAGAAAATGACCTAAGTTGCAATTACGCAGATATTTATTTTGGCCTTTCTTTACAATGATATTGGTAACTTAACTGTTTTCTGAGTTGAACTGTAAGGCAAATCTGTTATGAATTATTAATGGTGCAAAGCATTGCGCTCGAACGGTGAAATCCGGAATCCGAACGAAACGGTGGTTTTTGGCACTTTTAATGAGACGATTCCGATGCATGGAATTCGAATTTCACGGGCCGTCTAATTTTGTGAAAAGTAACGGTTACAGAGATGAAGCGAAATAGTAGGTGACATTTTATGATCTGATTTATGATGTAGAAATGTTCTAATAGATTTTTTTTTGTACCTGTTTCGTTCACGTGCGCAGTAAGTTACATTTATTGCTGCTTCTGCAGCAAGATGCTCTCTGGTTTGTTTTAATGAAGCAAAAATATTTACAAATATTACATTTTCAATGTTTTGTCTGTCAGTTTGATCATCTAAGCGTATAAAATGTGTTAAAATGCAGCTGTAGTTGAAAGCAAAACGTTAAGGTAACATTAATGAGTTCAGATAATTTTGTCAAAAACGGCAATATTCATTAAAATTTTGTTGAGTCTTTAGTATGAATTAAAATTTCTCCTTGAAGTATGGGACCCCTCAGTATACCATTTTTTGGGACTGGGGTGCAGATTCAAGCTGGAAAACCGAAACTATCGGAGATCCACCATGAATGACGATCTGATATCGCAACAATTATTGGCACAAAATGCCGAAGGAGCGATTAACGGCTCGGAAGTACATTTTTAGCGAGTTCGGTTATTGAATACTCATCTCTGACTTTCCAAGGTGTTTTTTCCCCGCCTTTGACTTTTGAGAAGGAGGAGGGTTGAAATGAAGAAACTGTTGAGAATATTCTTCAAGCTACCCAATGACTTCTTGGACTCAAATCGAATGCTGCCGACTTTTAAATGCGATCATTAGTTTAATTTTCACACATTTTTAATTTATTAGCGATTTATTTCAATTTTTAAAAATTAACTTTGGGAATATGTTGTCTTTTTGATACCAGACTGACCAACTTTCGCTTTGCATCACGTTATTATTGAAGCTATTAGGTTTTATATGTATTCTTATTTTTAAGAAAGGGTCGCGGTGGCCTGGTGGTAAGGTTTCGGCTTCGGGACCAGGGATTCTTCTGTATCGAAACCCGATTCCACCGAACATTCGTCCTTTAATCGGGTCTGGTGCACCTTAAATCTGTCTAGGCCAAACGTCCTCCCTTTTGTGTGGTGTGAAAGCTTTGGGAAGGGGGTGTCAGGTCAGGTGTTGTCTTTGTCGTCTGATCATGGTTCAAAAAGACGAGGCCTGTTTCAAAATAGCCCTGTTATTTAAGACGATGTTAATGTAACTAATCATGTTCCTTAAGTGAGCATGATGAACTATAAATTTGACCAATTATACTTTATAAAGTATTAATATCCTAGTATTTTATTATTTACACTTTGTATTTATTCGGCTACTAAAATTGTTTTATCGGTTCCCTGCCCCCCCCCCCTCCGCAGGCAGCCACCGAATCAATTGAATGATCCTATGCATCTGCTTGTTTGAAAATCCGCCGCCAGTTAGTTGAGCGACGTCTCAGGTTTCACTTCTTTCTTGCCTCGCTTAATTGAGGAATAATGTATTGAAGATACAGCTTCTCGTGTAACATCTCGGGGTTTTTTTTTTTTTTTTTTTTTTTTTTTGTGCAGGTCTGATTAGTTGCTATCTTCTCACTGGGGGTGTCAGAACTCGAGTCTGTTGTCAACTTGCCAGTTTCCTCCACTTGCAAATGAATGTGCGGGGGGAAAAACTTAACCGATTATTCTGCAATTGCTTTTAAGTGTTTTGTGTAGAGGTAAATAGAATTGAGAGCGAACGGAAAAGAGTTGTGTATCAGCGAACTCGTGCTACGTGATAGCTGTAAATAATCGTTCTATTGTGCAGGCTCGGCCAAACCTCTTATCGCGATATTGTTGAAAGAATCGAGTGATCTGGAGCTGAATATCTGATCGGAATGGAGTGATTACTGATGAAAATACTGACATCTACAATCGATTAATCGAGAAGCATAATCGTTAGCCGACAGCGTTTTTTTCTACAACTCGGTACAATTTTCCATTCTGTAACGTTTTTTGTGGAATTAGTATGGTAATTTTTTCCCTTGAGAGTTTGTAGTTTTATTAGTTGTTTTAATATAATTTTTAATTCAAATTATTTATATCTCTCATTTGTTTAATATTTATTTTCTTTAACGTTCCAAGTTAAGTTCTTAATACTTTTGCTCATTTTTAAAGTGAATTATAAAATTTAAACCTTAAAAAAGTTGTTTATTCGTTATGAATTACTGACTAATTAGTAGATAGTAACAGTAGTAATAACTTCCAGTTACTGTTGATTATTCGCCGACTTCAAAAAACGAAATCCATTCACGTCAACCTGCTACTCATTTGCAGAAATAAAGTTTATTTTGCATTTTGATTTTCTCTTCTTATAATAGTTTCAAGCAGTAAGCAACTGAAATAGTGAAGCTTAAATATCCAGGTGACTCAAGAGATTTGATTTCAGTTAATCATTTTTAAAGAAACTTTACGCAAAATTCTAAAACAAAGATTAACACAATCCAAATTGTTTAATAATTGGATCCATTTTTTCAAGGGTTACTAAACATTCAGAAAAAAAATTACAAAAGTTAACTAAGTTGGAATGTTGTGAAAAATGTTCCAAACTTTGAACACTTCTTTGAACGATTATCAAAATAAGTTTTGAAAACTGCGGGCCTTTAGGTCATTGCCTATTTTCTCTTATAATAATTATTTGCTCACAAATATTTGTGTAGGGGGGATTAATCTATCAATAGAACATTAGCGAGTGAGTATCACTGTTCGTCAAAATATTGGGGAACATTTGTTGAAAAGAGAATCACAAAGTATGTTATCAAAAAAAAAAAAAAAACCCTATGCACTGGGCATTTTTTTTCAGAGATATGGTAATCTCTGACTTCTGAAGAGAAAAAAAAAAATACTTTGAATAGAAAAAAAAATACTTTGTGTAATTATTTTGGTAAATATTTCTAATTTCTTGGTATTTTGAGAAATTTTTCCCACGACCCCATTTTACCAGAACTTTCTGTCGTTGCTGGAATTCTTCGTATAATCTGCTCGGTAGCGAACCGATCGGTCTGCGTGGCATCATTGTTTATTTTTCGCAGAGTCACTGGGCGCACAGTAGTGTGAACGGCTCGATAGCGTGCTTTTCGAGATGGGGGGACGATAGTCACATTAGGGTCAGAGTCTGCCGGCCATCGTGTCATGGTTATCTCTGCTCCACAAACATTGCCCGGCAGCGCCATAAATCTCGTGAATCGGTTATCGCGTCGTAGACGACCCGTGTTTGTTTGAAACACTTTCCGTGCACAAGGGTGGGTCAAAGGTTAAGTTGATTCTAGAACCGAGAGTGCCTGTCTCTCAGCGTCACGTGTTTGAAAACGGGACCCGGATGCACCTTACGTTGTCCTGTTTTAATTTTAGAAAATCGGTCTATTCCTCTTTCTAAATAGGGACCCTTTCTGGAGTATCGTATCATTGTAGCTTCTGTTCTAACGTTCTTTACTATTTCTTCGTTCACTTGGAAATGACTTGCTTTACAAGACGAGGGAGTCGGGTATTAATGTACAGAAAAGATATATGACATCAATTACGTACTCATGTGGAACTTCCTGCTCCCCTCTGTCCCTTCCATTGGACCAGTAGAGTGCATTATTAACTACTGCCCTAGGTTTTATATGCAAATGGCTGGAACAGTTTAAAATAAATCTGCTATTTGGGTCCTTCGAATAAAAATTAAATAGATATTGTAATCGTCAATAAATTGGTCTGGAAAGATTCTCCTGAGTTCTTCGACTTTTATATCTTTAAGAGTCCGATTAACCTGCGAATATTCTAGTTGTCCCTTTGAGTGTTTATCTAGTTTGCGTGGAAAAGCTGACTTTTGGCAACTTCGCAACCTGATTCGGGCTGGTGCTCCACCCTTATATAATCAGATGATCCCTTCTCTGTTTCATAACTATCGATTAGAAGATATCATCTAAAAGGTAGCAATTAAGAGTCACGGCCATAAATAAAATGGCGTCAAAGATAACCATGTGTAAAAAATGGAACAAGAAATATAATGTATGTATTTAATCAAATTGCAAATCTTTCAAAATATAGACCAAATTCATCCTGGCTATATTGTCTTGTCTACATGTTAACATTGTTACTTAAAATATTAAAAAGTTGGATTGATGAATTTGACTAAGATTCTTAATGTTGAAATTAAAGAAGTGAATATCGGTTGATTTGATCAACATGGAGAAGCATTTTGATTTATTTATATTTATATCAAATAGAACTTTCATCGTTGACGAACATGACAAGAATGGGAAACAGTACAATTTTAACAACCGGTTGAATTTTCTGAAATATCGATAATTATTGAATTAAATTTACGTGAAAAATTGTGATTTTTTTTCCTAAGAGAATAATTTATGTTGTATAGTTGTACCTACAATTATTTGTATTATCATATGATTAAATAAATAGATCTTTCAATGATATATTTATTATAGTAGCTTGAGAATTACATCGCTTATTACAAAATTCACAATAAGTATAAAATTATAATTATCATTACATAATTTTTTTAAAAAAAAGCTTCATTATTTCCTTTACCTTGTCTCAAAATAATTAAATATATTCTTATGATTTTCGAATTTTTAAAATAGGATGCAAATGCATTGTTAGAAAATTTGTGATTGCAAAATGTTTTATGTGAAATTTTCAAATATTTAATATCGAAAGTATCTTAACAAGAAGTCTCTTCAAAGTAACTAAAAAACACCAAAATGCTTTTTTAAATTTATTTACATGTACTACTGTTGGAAAAGAACTGCAGCCTCGAGAGGATGTTAATATTTCAAACGGTTGACAGAACGACCCTTTGCGAATTGCAGATTCCTATCATTTTAAATTGGTTTGGGTTTGGCAACAGCGCCTTCTTTAATTTTGCTTATTTTGCGACTTCGTTAGTTTGCCAAATTTTTTTTCCTCCCCCTGCTGAGACTTATTGGGACTAATCTTTATGTTCATGGTTGATAACAGCGTCATTCAGGAAAAGCTCGAAAGCATTATAACTGCGGAAGACAGTTGTATGCGAAAACGGGCATAATGTAAAAGTCATTGAATCTCGTCAGCTTTTTGTGCTTGCATTCAGCCTTGCGAATCTGTTAATAGCGGCTTTCGAAATGGACTCAGAAAAGGAAGCGAAAATAAATGCCAGGTCAAAAGATGCTTACATTTTCCGACGGCTTTTTTTATCTGAATTTTTTCTTTCTATGGGATTTGATTAAATAAGGAATTTCCGTCATTGGTTTGACTTTTAAATCTCCCACAATGCTTGTCGGTATAAACCCTATTTAAAGTGTCAAATTTCTTGTGCCTGTTGTAAAATGTTTCCTGTAATGAAATTTGTTAATTCCCCCAAAAATGTTTTTATATTGCATCACATATAAAAGTGAATTTTTAATTTTATTTATTTTTCTCACCCGGACCAGAATCATAGAGAGGAGAACCTATCCAGAACAATATTCTCTAACACCTTAACCAAGTCAATTACATGGATTCGTTTTTATTTTGCGGTCTTGTATTTGAATATATTAAAATATTTAATTAAAAAAATTATGACCTAATGGCAAGGTTTTGGTCTTGGAACCGAAGGATTTCAGGTTCAACACTCGATTCCACCAAAAAATCATTCTTGTAAGCAAGTTTAGCGCGCATTAAGTCCGTCGGGGCCAAATGTCCTCCCTCCGGTGTGGTGTGGAAGTTTGGAAAACGGGGAGCCGGTCGTGTTGTCCTTATCGTAACTTTAAAAACATTAATTCATTTCATTAAAAAAAAATCTGGGGTGTGGAAAAAGGAGGTGAAACATGTTGCCCTTCAGAAGTTGCATCGATCCTGCACGTAAATACATTCAATTGTTACATTAAGACAATCTTGCACTTTATAATATAAATGCATTTGTCACGACCCTTCGATAAATGAATTAACACCAGGTCGTCGGCTGCAGCGTACATGAAGTAAAATTTGCCTTCTTTAAAATGTTATGGAGGCTGCAGTCATTTGATTGGAGTTTCAACTTCAGGGCAGAATATAATTTCATTTGGATCCTGCTCGTCTCCACATCTTCGAATATAGTGAACGTTGAATCTGTTTCATCTTCCCCAGGTTAATGAGATTTTTTCTTAAAACTGATCTCCTGTAGTTAATAGATGGCATCTAACCTAGGCGATGTCTTGATATCCAGAATGTAAAATTTGGAAAGAGTTCCATGTATCGCATCTATTTCTGCTAAAGATTGATATGTGAATGTTGCATTATTTCTGATCTCAGGAACTGTCTTTCTAATGGTCTGATGTTTCTAAGAAAGAACCCTATTTGGAATGTTGCCTTCCTCGTCTGACCATGGAATAAATGTATGAGGATCATCTTTTAAAGAAAAAAGAAAAAGTCTTTGTTGCTTCAAAGCGATCTGTTTAACATAATTTAAATCTTGTTATACTTCGACGATATTAAATGTCGTATTAAAGGCTTAAAACGTATAGAATTCAATTTTTTACTGAAGCAGTGTAGAACAAATCTTTTATGAGATCCCATTTATTAACAGCGATTGTCAATCAAGTTCATTGTGAATGCTTAAAGTGTGAATGCAACTTAATGTCGCCGTCGTGGCACCTGTGGTAATTAACAAAATATCGCAGACATTAATCTGCGTCATAATTTACGAAATGTGCTTCCTTTAAAGTTTTTTTTAAAAACTCCCTTATTCGACATCAAAATCTTCATTCTGGAGTAGGGAAGGGCAGTTACTAAACGAGCTGTGGTTATTAGTCATTGCTTATATGCACCTATTGTATGGTTTTATAGTGGGAAATATAAGAGTTCTCTTGGCGGTTTAGGCAGTTCTCAAAAATGTATTACTCATCAGCTTCAAAAGGGCGAAGAGTTTTTAAAAAAGACCATTAGCAAAGCCATTATAAAATGTGGTGTAATGACGGTAATTCTATATCTGCGCATGCGGGCTGTTAAGCGTCCATTGCGATAAAGCGGCTGTTGTGTCTGAATATACAAAATGCCCTGGACCATGTTCATGTCTGGGTCATGCTCGTAATTATTATATGTAGATGAGGGAACTATAAACATGAAGTTATAAATATGTAAAGGGATAATGAGGAAAAGATTAATTGTTCTGACGTTGGTGGGATTCCAGCCATTAATGAGGCAACATGGTTGGCATCGTAATTAGATATGCAGTGCCTTGTGTATGTAATCATGAACTAAATATAATTCCTCCTTAATTGTTGGCGACATGTAAAATTAATTGCTTTCGTCTTAATTAGTTTGCTATAGCTTATCAATTTACACCCGTAATCTGCGTTGGTCGAATGTTTTTGCTGGGTGTACGCTCGGTCAGTTTTAAGACGGGAAAATAGGCAGAAAGGCTAAAATATGCTGTTTAGACGATGGCAACTAATTGTCCCGACGGGGCAATTGCTTGTCGCTGTTCTGAATTTTTTTTTCTTACTGCGCATGCGTTTGTAGAATTTGGCGGGGAAATAGATCACTTATCAGATTATTCCTGACAATTTTTTGCTCTTTCTGGTGCGAAATGGTGTTTTTTTTTCCTTCCATTTTAATTGCCATTTCTTTCCTGTAGTTTTTCGAATTTTGGTAATTTGACATGCTTTTTAAATTTTGCCCTATCATCATGCTTAAATATCCATCATTTTAATACGATACACAGTGAAAAGGAAATATTCAAAGACGCCAAAACGGTAATTTCTAGCCAAGCGTTGAATGTCTGAATTTTTATATGTGAAATCATGGCAAACATAAATCCGTTATTTTCTACGCATGCGCTGTCTACTTGCCGTCTTACAACGTCAAACTCGGCATTTGGATTAAGGGTAATTTTATATATATATATATATATATATATATATATATATATATATATATATATATATATATATATATATATATATATATATATATATATATAATTATGTTACTAGCTATATAAGTTCTTTCGAGTAAACCCATTAGAATTAATGGCATTATTAACTTCTTATAATAAAAATGACTTCGTTTATTTTGTTTAAGGTTCAACAAAACGTTTTGCTACATTTCCTAACCCATTATTATTCGAATCTCAGTTTGTGAAGAAAAATTGTTCAGTACAGTTAGTTTTCTGTCCTTCTTGAAGGCATTAAAAAACAATAGTGTAGCATAGGTTACAAATGGATAGTTTGATGTATAATGAAATAATTGTTAAATTTTAATAGCTCTCTTTTATATTTCAATATTAAAGCTATTTTGTTGCTTCTATTATTCGAAGCCATCTGAAGGCCCGGTTATTTTGAAAATAATTTTTATTGTCCGCAAAATTAATTTCTGAAAGGAGGAAAAACCTGTGTTTTATCATAATTGAATGTCATTTCTTGAGTTCTTAAGAAGATAGTATTCATAAATGTTTAAAAAAAACATTAATACAAAATTTGTAAATGCGTAACATTCTTTGAAGAAACAAGTGTGGAGTTATTTCAATTTTTCTTTTTCTTAACTTTAAGAAATTAAGTTTAATGTTTAATTGGTATTAAGATTTCTTTTTAAAATCCATGACGATTGTAGCTTTGAGAGTCCAACAAGATAGAAGGCATGGAAAAGTATATGATAAAGCATTTTGAAGTTGTATAGTTTTGAAAACGAATTTCCCGATTAAGTGGGAAAGGCTCACGCAACGCTGAAGTTACAGTTAAACCAGAATGCGAGTGGAAATTATTTTTAGAATAGATTAATTGGAAACTATTATATATGTATCTTGAGTCATCTCAGTTTAAAGTAATTATAGAGCAGTTGCTATCGTCATTAATTAAGGATCTCATCTAAAATTATCTTATTTAAAGATCGCGGCTACTTTTATCTAAAGCGGAAAAGGCGATTCGCAAGTTTTTCTGCTCTCTAAATGGGCCATGCCTGGGCCAAACTTTATTTGTATAAGTCTCTTAAATTGCAATTTATTATTTTATAAAATTTGAATTTCATTTTTTCAAAACTCTTCATGGTGTTGTCCTCATGTTCTGTTTATCCTCAACTCATAAGCAACGTTCTTCTGGCAAAAAAGGAAAGGGGAGGGGATGAAATAACTTTTCATGCAGTAGGTTTTCAGTGCGACCTCAATTTTAACCATTAGACAAAAGAGAAAGGGAATTCCTATAATCACTTAGGGCATTTCTTTTTTAGTTTTCGTTCTTACGTAGAACTCATCCTGTCTGACTCCAGTGCAATAATTAAAGAAGCAAAAGTGGGGTACGTGTTAAATGATTCTTTGGAATGAGAACTATCTTCTGTATGGTAGAATTTGTTTTATGTTTTAAATTTAATTGCTTTTTAAGCCGTGGCATCTCAAGGAGGATGTATAAAGGATGAACCATACAAACCTTAGTCAAAGGGTGCTGAATATTTTTAAATTAAGTAATGTGCTGCAACAAGTTTAAATATCATATAATGAAACTCTTTATTAGATGGGTGTGGTTTAATTGTGAGGTACGCTTTTTCTTATTAATTGTAAAATTCGAATTGCTTCTGCTACGATTGTAGGCTTTTTGTATTTTATCAGTACTGTAATTATCGCTATATTTATTAATTTTTAAAAGCTTTGTTATAAATACAAGAGGTTAGCACGTGTTTATAATGAAATTATAAAATTTCCTACTTATTTTCCCTTTGGGTGTATTTTTCCTCCTCTGTCGAAATTTGTTATATCAACCGGATTTACAGATTTTGCACTCGAATTTATACATAATTTTTTAAATTAAATATTGAAAATGTGTTGTATGGCTTTTATTTGTTTAAAATAAACTTAAAAATTTCATTTTGAAATAATTTAACTCTTTTGAAAGGGGACCTATTTAGTAATGTATCAGAATGTGTAACTTAAAACTGCTTTTGTCGAGAATTATTATCAGTAAAAAAATATTTATTGTCGAAAAAAAGAAGCGAAAAAAATCGCCAAGATTTGCCTAAAGAGTCCTAGATGGGGCCTGAATCCGGTTATGTGTACCAGATGGTGTTTTTATTAGATTTGATCTTCCTAAAGTCTCCTCAAAATGAATAATTTTATTTTTATATCTTTTCTTAATTCCCTGTCAATCACTTAATGTATCGGTTTTAAATGAAAAGAAATCAGTATTGCATTGCTTCTTTTAAGAGTTGGATGTACATTGTGCTACTCTTGACGGAGTATGGAAATGTTGCAGAAGTTATTACATAAGACGCAGGCCAAACAAACATCCTATCTCTTTGACCTTGGGGCTTTGTTTTTTGAGATGTCTTCTATCAAATGGATGTCGTCGAGAAGCAGTTCAAGGCTGCCTCAGATCGGGATGTGATGTTATGTAGCAGCTGAATAACATGAGGCAATTTTATGGTTTATTGGTGGCAACTTTTCGTAGTTAAGATGCGATGTGAATTCGCGTCCTCCTTCGAAAATTTGATGTCTCGCGCAAATATTAAAGTAGTGTAATTTCTTTATTTTTAGCAGATTTTTGTGTTGTCAGTGAGAATAGATTTTATCCATAAAATGAAATTGAAACCTCTCTTACTTGGATCGTTTTCCACTTAGTCATGGATTATTTTTTTATGGTTGTCTGTTTGAAATGCTGTTATAGCGTCTGTTAACAAACTGAATAGATTCAATTTCGATTTCTACTTTTATAGAAGGCGAGAGAAAAATAGCTCGAAAATGGCTTCGTTTACATTTTATGTTTATCTCCTTTACAGTAAAGCTGATACATATTATTGTTCTAAAGTGTAACTTAGTCAATTTTTCTTCATTTTTTAGTATAGTCATTAATTGATGAATATTATCATACCTTGTCATTTTAATTTTGGAATCTATTCCACATTTTGCAGGACGAGTATTAAATTATATCATAAAAACTATTCTTTCCCGCCTCCAATACACATTGATGCTTGTATTGTTCAATTCCTTTTATTAGTTCACTCTCTCCCTTTATATATTTGTTCAAATTTTCAATTGTTCATAGAATTATTTTTATACATCCTCTCAAGTTTAAGTAAATTTTTTAAAACTTGTAGTGGAGGACACTCGATGTTAATACGGTTTTTACTAATATCAATTCCTTCATTAAATCTAATGTTTTATCAGTTTGTGTTGAAATTAGAAATCGACCAGCAGGAGCTCGACCGGTAAAATGCGAGGATTTCGGTATATTTCGTGTGAAGGGGAAGAATACGAGTTCAGCTCTTGTAAAAATCAATCATTTTCTAATAAATTTTATATTTATTGTAATTATTTTATAAAGTTTAATAAAAAGTAGTCTATTTAGAGCTTAAGCATTTGATTTTTTCACTGCATCATAAGAAATGATATGCACTAATATTTTTCTCCCAAGACCCCCTGTACAATGTGTAGTTTTTTGGCGTGACTATATTATGACGAGTATTTTAATTCTTGTTATTCCTTCATTTTATCAAACACTTCTGTTGTCTTACTTTTAAAAATGGTAAAAACAGAAATTACAGATCAAATTAAAACATAAATGTTCTGTCGATAAGTATATCTGAAATTGACAGGAAAACATGAATATTGTTTGGGTGCTTTTCCGGTGGCAGATTTATTATAAAAGTTTTTATATATCTTAAGTTTAAATGCTAAGACGTTGTGTTAAATTTCATTAATCTAGATATTGTGCTGCATTTTTTAAAATAAATTTATAATATTTTTACTGCAAAAATCATGATTTAAAAAACCTTCTGAAAAAACGTGGTACTTTGCCTAACCCTGAAGGTGATTCTCCCCTCCCAGCAGTCTCTCACCTCTATATATAGTATAGTTGATAAATTTCTTTTTGGAATTTTGATAACCTGGCTATATTTTTCACACAACAGGAAAATCTTATGTCAATACGCTTCTTAGATTACGTTTTCATAAACATCTGAAGTACAAAAACTCTGTACTCTAATGTACCTGAAATAATATTTACAACTGATCGCGACGTGACAATTGTGCGAGAAGGTTTTATCTTGACTCGTAAATCTGAATATATAATCTTGATGCTATAAAAAAACTCTCATTCTACATATCCTACATGAAGTAGTAGATACAATCAAAAAAAGAAATCTTGGAAGAAAAGTAGCATTTATGACTTGCAATGATGACATCAGTAATGCTGCTGATATTTTTTAAAGCATTTTTTATCCTCGAGATAATGCTTAATCGAATGAGCTTCAGTGTGTGGAAGTGTTAAAACAGTGAGAAAAAAAATGCAGTGCTGCTGATATTGACTGGTGTAATATTGAGTAGTTAAGCACTTAGTGCTCTTTAAAAAATTTGATTTTGTTAATTTTAGAAATTTTTATCAACATTTAACTTTTGATCTTAGAACTAAAAACATTTAAGGTTATATTTAGTCCTATTAATATCCAGAAAGAGGCCGTGGTAATGATTCAGGTATGCTTCATTTATAGGGTTAATATTCCCAATGTATAGTAATTCCAAAGTTTGGAAAAATATCTACTTGTAAATTTTATAAAATGAGCCTTTTCTGTTTTAATTCAAGCGGGGGTTTTGTGATGGTTTAATTTTTTCACAGTTCTACTTTAGTCCTGTTTTAATAATGATAGTGATACTGAACAATCGATTCGAAAGGTTTATAGCTTTTTTAAATTTTGTTCGGGGAATTGGCCCGTTTTGTTTTTTCTTTTAACGCATTCAGTGGCCATTTCTATTATGGTAATCCTTTTTAGATCTGATTGCTGGGAAAAGCCGCCGCGTGTAAGGGCTTAGTGGGCGGTTAATATCCGCTGAGAAGGAAAGGTCATTTTGTTGGTGGGAAAATTTAAAAAGGTTTTAATTCGGGTCTGGCTATGGTTAAAACTGTCTTGCTTGGTCCTCTTTATTTACTCAGAACGGACGTGGTTTATGTTCAGGATAGGCGATGACGAAATTTCAACATCGGGATACATCGTAAAATACGTCGATATTTTTCGATATATCGCGATATTATTTATTTATTTATAAGTTATAAATAGCATCTCCTAACTTATTGACTGATAAGAAAGGAAGTAATAAAAGGAAATAAATTTAATAAATTAATTTATCAAATAAAAGGAAGATTCAATTTATATAACATAAATATTCGTGTTTTTTTTTTAATTTTATATATTAGAATATGAAGTATTTATAGATGATATTGACAAATTTTGTATTGAATGACAATAGGATTGAAGAGCAATAAAAGTAAACACTAGCCGGCAACTAAATCGAAATTGTAAATTAATTGTGAATCTCAATTTATTGTGAAATTATGATTCTTGATCATAATTTCGATAAATCGACGTAGGCGTAGTTGGTGTTATTAAACCCTAATTAGAACAACAACAAAAATCATCTCGTCCCTCTTTGGCGTGAAAGTTTTTTGGATGCCCATTTAAGATCAAAATTTATGCATTAATAATTAATGTATCTACCTTGATTTTACCGCAATTAAAATGAAGTAAGGTCGCGTTTGATAAAATTTCGGCGAAACGTCCCTTCGTTCATCCTTCACAGTTAATTTGAAATCCTCCCTTGCATTTAATAATGACAAGCGTCGTCTGCTGTTTTCAGATGTCAGTCCGGAGAGACTCTCTCGTTGCTGTTACATTTCTCGGAACATCGGCTGTATTTTTTTCCAGCACACTTGACCTCGATTGAATTTGTTTTTGTTTGCACGAGAGTCGGTCTGTGCATTCTCAGTCTTTTCGCGGAATGGGGTGGGATTGCCGAATGGTTCGGATTTCAGCCACGCAGATCGCTTTCATGCGCTAAGTGGCTGCAACAGGTGAACTATGAAATGAGCAGTCGCTCGGCGCTTGTTCCTAAGGGCTCCTTGGCGAATAGTTGGATGTGACATCGTCGCGTGTATTTGTATAGTGAGTGTACAGAAACTGGATATATTTTTCAAATTGCCTAATAGGTTTTATTTTGTGGCTCTCGATACAAATGTGACTTCAGCTGATAGATAAAACAGGGTGTCCCTAAATGAATAGATCAACTTTGCTCACTGTTAAAAGAAAACAGAACAAAATACATCTTTGATGTTCAATGGAATTCAATATCCCTCTATATAAGTTTACCGTTTATATAAATGAAGCCTTTTCGTCTGATTTTATCGTAATGATTAGTGCAGCTAATTTATTTTAATAAGAAAATTCAAATAAGGTATTTGCTAATGTATTGCGCAGAAATGTGAAGGAAGTTTTCGGTTGAGAAGAAAAGGGCTCATGATTTAGTTGATCCATTAAGATTTACTGGTGGCCTTTGTTTAGCGCATCATAGTCAGTTCAGCTTCTTTGCCGATTTTCTACGATTTCCAAGGACTCATTGTATATATTTGTATTTATTTCGGCGTAACGAAGGTATTCAACTTAAAAGGGTATAAATATTAATTTTTTCTCTTGCATCATTCAAAAACATTTGGATTTAAAAGAGTTACAATATGTGAAAAAAAATTAGTTTTCCCTCTGGTGTGGTGTGGAAGTTTGGATAAGGAAAATACCAGCTTAGGTGTCGTCCTCATCATCTGATCGTGGTTCAAAATGAAAGGTCCGTTCCAAAATAGCCCTAGTATTGCCTTAAAACAGAACGTTAATATATATATAAACTAGCGTGTGTGTCACCCAGTAATTCTGACGCTAGAAAAGGGGCTCATTTAGTGGCTATTAATTCTCCTTTGCATTACTTTATCGGGGATCAGTGGCGTAGCTGTGGTAGGAGGCAGAACATAGAGAGCGTGGTAGTGGCGTTGGATAAGTAAGCCGTGAAAGCAGAAGGCTTCGTTTATTTCACTTTATAACACTCATAACGCTGGGAGAGGCAAGAAATAATGCAATCCAGATGCCACCTTATCTTTCTCTACTTGAAAAAAATATAACTTTGAAGTGGCTGATAAAAATATGTATTGAAGTGAAGTGGCAAGAGCGAATTTTACTTATTAATTTGTTCCTCATTTTTCATTTATTGCGGCAGTGTAAACTGATCTTTATAACTAAATAAAACGGTTTCATAAAAAAAATGTCAGGATTCCTTTATCGTCATTTATAAAAGCAGATTTCGAGCTTATCACAATTATTTGCTTCGAGTGATGGCTTCAAAGAGTTGTTCATTGTATTAGAAAATGGAACTTGTAGAGACGGCCACGCCTTCCGTGCGACGCGGGTGCCCGTAATGACCGTGCAGTGAAGAAGAAACCCGCAGCATACGAAGATGGAGGCAGACCTTTAATTTACTGCATAATAGTCGTTTTGTCAGCCTTGAACGTGAAATACAGGTTCGGATTTTTTATCGTTTGGCCTTTTTCCCATTGAGAGTGATACATTCAAACAATCTCGTCTTTGAACCTGTCAGGATTTCAATTTTTTTCGTTGGGATTCCTGATGGGATGCTAAATTACTGTTATGATTTGTTTCCCCTCTCATTGCTAAAACTAATGCGCATAACACCTGCGCATTGGCTATAGCGTGAACTAGAGAGAGAGGGAGGGAGAATCTTGCGATATTTACTTTTTCTTTTTTTCCCCTGTCTTTGATGAGATGAGGAAATGTTTATGCGTGAAATGACTTTTATTGAGTTTCATTAGTAACGCATACTAATCTACGTAGGTGTAAATAATGTTGTCAAGAGTATTAGTCTCGTGAATGTTAAGTGTTGATGTAATTTTTTGTCATGTGCGGATTACAGATATACGCGACTTCATTTTGCAGATACGTGGTCGAAAAAAGAAAATTTGAAATAAATTTATCTCCCCACGGGAGGCCATTATTTGTATTTTGGGATAAAAGGAAAACGTCTGTTCGAGCAGGGGCAAAGTGTATGCGTATTCCCCTTAATGCATCTGCTAAGATTTATTTAAGGATTTCTTCGACACGTGTCGATTTAAAAAGTTTGGTCTTAGAAATGATTCCATTGGCGTTACTGATTTTTAGGATTAGAACTTACAGTGTCAGCAATTTTTTTAGGGCCGATGTTAGGATTAGTTAGCGGCATTTGGATCGAGAAATAAAAGAAAATTTTAGAATAAAGAAGTATAAAAAATTAGTAAATAGTAATAAGAGACAAAGGGGAAATAATTCTAATTTTAATAATAAAATTTATATAAGTAATGGACAAAATCGTGCAATTAATGCCTGGACCGTTTAAAGCCCTGTTCCTACGACCTATCTGTCTGGATGAGGCACGCCCCCCCCCCCTTGACCTTCTCTTACGGTTTCTAGGGGCTTTGATTTCTCTCCATTTTACCGACAATTTTTCTGTAAACTAGACAGGCATCAAATAATCCCAGGAAACCACAGAAGGGAAATAGGGGAAAGTGTGACACTTACGAAGAATCACGGCTTTCCGACGACCTGTGACCGACCTTAAGACACGTTCCTAAGACCTGAGGATCTTCAGACGGGTTACGCGTTTCCCCTTTTTACCCCTCTTGCGGTTTCTTGGGGTATATTGATGCCTGGGCACTTTACCGACAATTTTCGGGAAAACTTCGGACGCGTCCACGGACATCAAGGCACCCCGAGAAACCGCAAGAGAGGTAAAACGGGAGAACGCGTGGCTCGTCTGAAGATTCGACGGGTCGTGTGAGCGCCGCTTTACTGATTGTGTCATAAATGTGCCATGTCTTACCACCTTACTTACCAAATGTCTTACTACCTCCGCCTGTAAACACCGATCCAGAGCTTCCTGGAAAACCCCACGAGGGGGGAGGGTAAAATGTGCCAAACTCTAGGTGGGCACAAGTGGTCGGAACTTATACATTGAAAACTGGACTAAATATTTGGCGAAGTATGGGACATACAAAATGCGAAATCCTTTCTTACTTGGTAATTTTGTCTTTATGTAGAAATTTGAAAAGAAGTTAAAAATTCTTAACATTTAAATATTCGATTCACAATTGTTAACCCTTTGATGGCTTGCTACGTTATTCCTATCAGCAGTTGACGTCCTATTTTACCATTTAAATTAAATATAACATTCCATTTCATTATTTAGATGGGAAAAAAAATACCCTTGTTCTTTCAAGGATATATATTCAATTCAACAAATTCCGTTTTTTTATTCCCGAAAAATATTTTTTCCCCTCGCCATGTAAGACCTACTTTCAGAATTGGCTCAATGGGAATCTGAATGATAAAATGAAATCTTTTGCAAAAAATTAGATGGCGAACGCGACTTGTGCCCTTCAAAGTTAGCGACCAAACAATGAACTGTTGAGTCCATGCGTGACGACGGAGTAATGTATTTTGTGTTTTGCGAGCATTTTTTCAGATCGAACCGTGTTGCTGCATTCATTTCGAGAAGTTCCCCTCACGCAAAGGCATTGAATCAGAACTGCGATTTTGAGCGTTCATCCGGAAAGATCCCGCGGATATTAAAAGAGCCTACCCTGAAAGAAAGTTTATACTGTTTTTCATATTTTGATGCTGAAATAGATATCTTGCTCAACGAGACATTGCCTACGCGTTCTCATTAAGTTGAAAAGAAATAGGCCTTAATGTCCGTGCGGTTGCTAAAGCTAGCCGTAATAGTTTTATCGCCGTATTTTAAAAGTAGGTGATTGGTTTGGAATTGTATCTTTTTAAATGGTTGGAAAGAATTTTTAGTTCTTTTTCAGGCTTCTAATTATTTAATGCCTTTTTTTTTCTAGCCTTCAAATTAAAATAAGACAACGAAATGAAATTTCAAAAAGACGTGTTTGAGTAAATAAACATGCTTCTTTCAGCGTATATATTTGCAATTCTTGCTTTTCGTAATTAAAAGTAAAAAATTGATCGCTTAACCCCCCCCCCCTTTCTCTGTTCTAGAGCAAGTTTTATTATTATCGGCATGACATTTCTTAATGTTTCTTGTAAACATTAAAAAGTATATAAAAGATTAAAAACGAATAAAAAATAATTACCTCGACTTAGGTAGAGGCCAAGCGGGAAATAGGATGGTTCCACCGAAGAAAAATTCCATCCATCACGAATGAGCTAGCTACAATTGATATCATTCGACCCTTGCAAACAATGGAGGACCCTCTAGCCAAAAACGCGTATTTTTAAAAAAAAGTTGAGGAAAAAATTTTACATTATATATTAAATTGTAAAACATTAAAAATGCAAAAAATACATTAAATGAGAGCATACTTTTTCCATTAGGTAAGAGCCAAATACAAAAGCTTTGACAAAATGTCCCTAATACAAGATTTAATGGCAGAATTATCTATTTTTTACATTATATGATTAAAGACAGTGATGGCGAGCTTTTCTTACGACAATACTTTTATATTTATGCTTGCAATCAGCTCACCAGCAACAACATATTCTCAGTATTTTTTAATTATCGGGATTAGTATTCATTGTAACACTAATGAGAAACTAAGTCATAATTTTGAGCTTATATACAAAACGAATGGCAAATCGGAAAATTAATCTGAACGAAACTGTTATACACCATTCATTTGATACTTAGCTATTGTATTATGTGATTAAATAACTGTTTAAGATGACTTAATTATATTTTTTTATTTTGCAGATAGATAAATCATGGATTTGTTCGCTGGCTTAAAGAGTTTCTTCAGAACTGACACAACAGCCATTGACAACAATGTCTTCAGACTTCACTACAAGGTAACTGCTGTGATCCTCATCGCCTTCAGCATTCTTGTGACGGGAAGACAGTACATCGGAGATCCCATTGATTGCATATCAAAAGATGATATTCCTACGAACTTACTGGACACGTTTTGCTGGATACACACAACTTTCAGTTTACCGGATGCGTGGTACAAAAAGGTGGGAGAAGAGGTTCCATACCCTGGAGTAGATAAGTATACACCTGGTGAGAAACGAGTGTACCATGCCTACTATCAGTGGGTGTGCTTTGTTTTGTTCCTACAAGCCATCTTGTTCTACGTCCCAAGATATTTCTGGAAGGCAATGGAAGGAGGTCGAATCAAAAATCTGATCCTGGGGCTCAATTCTCCTATTTTGCCGGAAGAAACCAAGACCTCCAATCGAAAGTTGCTTGTCGAGTATATGACATCGAATATGAACAACCACAGCATGTACTTCGTCTGGTTTGTAATGGCCGAAATCATGAATTTCATCAACGTCGTTGGTCAGATTTTCCTTATGGATGCCTTCCTTGGAGGAGAGTTCTCCACTTATGGTTCCAAAGTGCTGCAGTTCACCAACTGGGATTGGTCAGTTCGATACGATCCCATGATTAAAGTCTTCCCTCGATTGACCAAGTGCACCTTCCACAGATATGGTTCCTCTGGCGATGTGCAGCGACACGATGCCATGTGTATCCTGCCCATCAACATCATCAACGAAAAAATCTACGTCTTCCTGTGGTTCTGGTTTATCATCCTTGCCATTCTCTCTGGATTGGCCCTCGTGTACAGGGGCTTCATCGTCTTCTTCCCCAGATCCAGGTTCATGGTCACCCGATCCCGAGCTCGTCTTTCCAACCAGGATTACCTGGAATCCATCATCAACAAGTGCAAGCTCGGCGACTGGCTTTTGCTGGATCTGCTGTCCAAGAATCTTGATCCCTTGAATTTCAGAGATGTTGTCAATGACTTTGCAAGGAAACTCGACGGAAAAAGTTTGGATAACATATAAGTTGATTGTAACCAGCTATATTTTTTAATGTCGAAGCGTTTCAGTAAATTAAATATCTGGCCATTCCCTAACGGAAGAGTCCATAGTTGCCCGAGTTCTGTGGGCCATTCTCACAGTTTCATTCACCAATCAATGCTGCCACAATCATTTTGTGCCTTTGTTGTCGAACTAATATTTTGTATTTAAAATGCATCTGAAGCTCAAAATATTTTTTTATATTTGACCTATACAATGACTTTAAAAATTCATTCCATTTTTTAATGATTCATAAATACCTGTTGATCCCATTTAATATAAAAAGATAGTTGTAAGCAATTATTGTGCAATATTACGAGTACCCTTTTTTCTGAGGGAGTGATATTAATTTATTTTGAATCATTTTATGATTAAATTATAAATGAACGGAAATTTTAAAATTATGCTATGGTTAAAACTATTGTTTAATTTAATAGTGTGTGTCTGCGTGTTTTCTTGTGCTATTATTTTTCTTAATTCAAAGTTCATTTGTGTGTTGATGTATTTAATTCTTAATAAATGATCAGCTTTTTTTAATCTTTTAAATGAGTGTTTTAAGCAATATTGACAATCGTAGGTCATCTAATATAAATCAAATTACCCAATGTTGATACATGGACCATTTCTCGACCATCGCTTCGTGTATCGTTCCTATACTTGTATTTTGAGATGAGTCCTTTGTGATTTTTAGATGTTTGAATATTCTACTGCCATATGTGCTTCATTCGAGTGCCTTTTGAATTTCATGATGTAATTTACATAAGTCATCTTACATGCTATTCTGCATTTATTCATCCATTTGTATTGAGATATATCTCATATCCATGTGTATTTGTATTAAGTATTTACAACGAAACAGCTGGTTACGATTGTGAAGAGGGTCCAATTTAAATAATTTTTTTAAAAAAAAATTCCTTATTGTTTTTAGGGTTCCATTTCTTTTTATCGTGTTATGTAATTGCTCTGATATCTGTTGTAAATATCCAATTGAGCAGCAATGAAGGAGAAATCACTTTGACCATGTGATAATGTAAAGTGATGCGTATCTGTACGACGCAGATACTAAGCGTGCCTTCTTTCTTTACCATTATTTGTAACTACGTAGCATGTAGACTGGATATCTTTCTATGTTTTATATTTATCTATTTTGAGTGCCACAGTGACAGCAGGCTCGATGAAGCTTGCTTTTTGGAATATCTATGCTGTTTGGAAAATAAAGTCTGATAATTTTTTGATATTTGAATCTCGTTTTTTTTTTTTTTTCCATCGTTGTTTTTTAGTGCATTAATTTAATGAAACATTGAACTATTGTGCATTTTTGCAATATGACTTAACAGATAATACATTCATATTTAAAATATCTGTGAAAGTTTCTTAAATTATTTTTAATGTGTATAATATATAAATATCATGCAAAATATACTTTTTGAGCAAAATTTCTTTCTTTTTTTTTAATTCTATTTTTAAAAAAGATATTACAAATATTTTTATATAAATCCACTGAATTTTCATACGAATTTTCTCTTAAATAAAACAGAGTTAAATACTTTCTTCAATAAAACTGAGAAAAGAACTCAAAACATAAAATACATGCTCAGTTTGATATTAAAGTTTGCATAAAATTGACAATACAGATTCCTACTTTTTTTTTTCTTCTGAAAAATAAAGGCCGCTGAAATACAAATCTAAAAATAACATCCTTTGGAGAAGATATTGAAAAATGTTACTTTAAAAATCTATTTTAACCTTTCTGTTGGCATATTTCATGGGTTGGTAACTAACCTGTTTTCTACTGAATATTTCAAATCACTCTGGCTCTTATTACAATATCGCACGAATAAAGTTTTTAAAAAAATATCCAATTATTTATGTTGTATTTTGATTTGCAAACATTTTATAATAGTTAATGTGTAGCACTTTTTAGGTTCTAGATAATTTGATTGCCGATTGATGTTATTCTTGGAATTCAAATTTCTGTTATGATAAAAAAAATGTAAGTGAAAAGCAGGATCTGTTGCATAAAAATGTAATAAAACTGAATGTACACAATAATGTAAATAGGGATATGCAAGTTGATATTGTTAAATGCCAAACCAAGCCTATTTACTTCGAAAAGAAACCTTCTCTGGAGAAAAATATCCTTTGCAGCAAGGAAACTGCTTATATTATTAGCATGTCTCGATACATATGTCTTGTAATAAAAATAAAATATAGAAGATAACATCTAAGTTTAAAAAAACTCGACCCCATGGAGTCAGAATCTAAATAGGAAAAGCAACTTGAAAATGAAATATCTTAAGATTATAAAATTATGGTGAAGCTTAGCATAACTTCTGCATTTCGCATCTGTTCAAAAGTTAGCATCCAAGTACTTGACACTCTGTGGAATAAAACTGCTCTAAATTGTATTGTACTGGAATTTGCTAGAAATGTTGATATTAAAAAAAAAAATCTTTCACGAAGCCCCCTTTTTAAAAAAAATTGGCAGAGCGAAATTGCTACCATTAGAAGACGGGTCAGAGTCGGATCTTAGTTAAGTCTTTGCTCGATGGAATCTCAAGTTATTGATGAGAAAGGTAGACCTAGGTGCCATTATTGTAGGTTCAAGGCTTAAAAAAAAATTATTTATTTAACCTTCTATGGACCCGTGCAACTTTCAGGTAACATTTTAATTTATCGACATTTTACAAAATAATTAAAACTTTTTCCATGAGAAGGCGCATAAATCTTAACTCTGACGTTGCATACACAACCAATACTAGTATTCATGACCGTTGCTAGGGTTCATCAACCCGAAATAGCAAAATAACTGCTGTGCAAACTATTGGCATTAAAATGACGCGAAACCATTTGAAATTATTTGTGCTGTTGGTAGTGATAACCAAACTGTTCGTGGATGCATGTACATTTATGCCTTGCACCAAATGCAACTGGTTTTATGGACTTTCACATATGAACTATTATATACACAGAAGTGCACATTTTATTGGCCGGTGTGACGTGAAGTCACATCATGATTATAACGCAATAAAATTGGTTAAAAATTTGTTTAAAATTATGTTAAAAATTTAAAAATTTGTTTTAATTTGCATAAATAGGTTTATAATTTCTGATTTTTCTTTCCCACATTTTTTTTTTTTTTGACTTAAAAACAAAAATTTGGCCCATAGAGGGTTTTAAAAAAACGCCATCGAAATCAGGAGAAATTAATGCATGATTCTTTTTCACAATCTTATTTTGAACTCGCTATAGATAGAATAGCTTCAATTTATTTATTTATTTGGCACATTTATTTTTGGAAAAATTTTTTTAGCTTCCTGAAAGATAACTGTTGTATAAATAATCCTGTAAAAGCGTGACATTTTTAAAAAGTTATAAAATAGTAGTTTTCACTCCACGGTTTCCATTTTTTTTTAATTACACTCAAAATTTGAAAAGAGGTTAACCTTGCAATGCAAGCTGACTGTCAGGGCGTGGAACAAACACTTCTTTGGGGGGGGGGCACTGCTTTACTGACTGATTTTACAATGTACTGGTATTTTGTTTTTTTTAAAAAAAAGAAATGTGAATAAACTTTCTATTCGATTTGGGACCCGGGGCAATGGCCCCTGCCTTAGTCGGGCTTCGCTTACTGTAAACCATGTGGTTATCTAATATCGCATGCAATTGCACTCGATGCTCTGTTTCAAAGAATGCGCGATGTAAGTAATTCAAAAAGCCTTTAAAGGCTCAGAAGATTGTTCTACTTTCAATTCGCTATCGATTGATGTCTTGACATATAACAATAGCTTTCTGTATCAATACGATATTTTCATTACGTCTTTTTAAATTAATATGACAAATTTCCGTAGAATGTTGCATTATCTGCTGCTTGCCTAGCCTTAATGTATGAATTCGGTTCATAAGTCAAAGCACTGAAGACGATCCAAATTTTGACAATTCTAAATTAGAACACTTACGTTGAGTTCTGTCTCATTTTATTGCCTTTAAAGTAATTAATGTATTTGTCCAGAGTGCCGTGCCGATAGGGAGTATTTCATTTTTGCTTTCTCATTAGCGACGGAAGTGTTGCTGATGTCTATTTATTAACTACGTTTCAGAATTTTCCTGAGATTAAATAATACATTTTTAGAACTTTTCATGCGAACTGTATAACTTTTTTTAAGGTATCGGAACACGTTCGGAGTACTTTTTTATAAAAACATGGTGTAGACATACTTTAACCATATTTCTGGATTCGAGACTATGCAAAATTAGTAATATGTCAATATTTGAAATAAACATTAAAAATTTTTGAAAATTGGTCTTTAATAGCGTAAATTTAAGCACATTCTTTAAAAACTTCAAACTGGTTGCACCAAAATTTGTTGGCATTGAATGCCGTCTAGATTCATTTATTTCGCCTTTGTCGAGCTCAGCAAATACTTTTACTGCAGTGGCATTAGGATACACTCCAATAACCTTAAAGATATTCAGCAATTCTATAAAACATTCGTTAAAATGTATTACAGACATTAATACCCCCAATCAGAGGGTTCGGAGCCCAACAAAGACATCTTTTGGCACAAATTTCTACACTATTGAAACTCTCAGTAGCATTTTGCAGTGAAAAAATATGTTCCGTATTTAAAATTAAATTTGTAATTATACAAATTTTTAACATGTTTCTGTCTTCCAGTTATTTAAATGCCCACTTCCGATTTACCGATTATTACGAAAATATTAATATCTTGACTTCTAATTAACGTAGATACGTAACGTAATTTTTTTTAAAAAAAACTGTTTTGGATAGCTCAAACACTGGTCAATACAATAAAAGAATTTTTTTTTAATATCGTTTTTGGCAAAAATTGAAATTTCATGGATATTTTTTTAAAAATGGGAACATCTGGCTGATATTTACTTCGTGGTTTTTATACAAAATTTGCAGACTTCTATCAAATTTCGTACCAAATCCATTCTCAGGCAGTTATTCTGTTTGCCAAAGTACAAATGAACTGAAAATTGAAGAAAAAAATCTGACTGAATAAAATTTGTTACACAGTTTTAGAGCATTTAATATAGATCCGCATTCAAATCTGAACGAAATCTATCGACTATTATCGGTTGTATATTCGCCAAACTATTTATCGGTTTGTATATTCGCCAAACATGATTGCTCAGAAAAAAATATTAATTAAAAATTTGGTATGCGATCTTACTAAAACTGAATTTCTTTGTAAAATTGTGGTATCTATCGATTGATAAAAAGGTGTAGTTTCTCCACTATTCTAAGCAGAGCACCGGCGTCCTGGCACAGGGTAACGCATTTTCTCCGTGATCTGGGGCTCCTGGATGGCTGTTCTATATGTGGCATGTGCCCCCCCCCCTGTAAAAAGGGGCCGTGCAAGCGACTGTGATGAGGGAGCAGCTAAGACGTACTCTTGGCCCTAGCTAGCGCTACTTAAAACAAGGGACGCACCCTCGGCTTAAAATCGCTGGCTGAGTCAGCGAGCTTGTTCACTACTAGTGCCATTAGAAGCAACAACATCAACATGATGCAGCGCTCACAAGTGAAGTAAAAAATATGCGCATTCTTGTCTATTCCAAGAGGGCCAATTATTATACGGAATGAAGAGGGGGGATGATATCTTTATTATTAGGGATAATGTAGAAAACATCCTCGCTAGTTTTAAAGCACAATATGAAAGAATATGAATAAAAAAATTAAGTCGGACGGATATGGTTAAAATAAATGTGTTATCTACTCCTCCGTCGTGGAAAATGTTTTAGCGAGTTTAAAATTCCTTCGGGGTGTTGAGATTATTTTTTATGTCGTCATATTCGATTTTTTAAAAATTTTGCTGAAGCACTGAAATTTTGTTTTCCGGCAACCGGGATCCATATTACCTTAGAGCGATGTCATCAGCCCTTGTTACTATTTACAATCGTTGCACAATTCGTTTGGAGATGTGAAATTATGTTCCAAAAACAATAAATTCAGGTGAGATAAAATATGTATGGGAATCAAAAAGTATCCTTCTACATTATGAAATATTACGTCATATAACAGCATGTAAAGTTGATGCTTTTGAATGAAACATTGTTGATTTTAATTAAATGTTTTTTTTTTCTTTTGGAGGAAGATAATTTCTGTAAAATAATCAGGATTCACATCTATACCGATTACAATTTACGAATTAAAGTCAAAGAAAGCTGCAGACTCTAAAATATAAATCCATCGCGCTGTATACATAGTGATCTAATACCTTTTCAAATTCAATACTGGTAATCAATATTGGTATAAAAGTTATAAACACATGGAATAAAAAATATTTCTGGGTATATTGAATCATTTGTAATAAAAAGAAAATTTCATATAATATTTTATATGAATTTTTTTAAAAAAACCAAACATCTTTCACTTTACTTGTTTTTTATGCTACAAAGTTTTTGACGATATTATGTAAACCCTCCTTCTTTTACAAAACGGATGAAATAGCAAGATTCTTATTCCATACTATTCGTTCGGTTATTCTTTTTGTCTATTTCACCTTACGCTAAATGAGTAGTAAAATGAAGAGAGTGTTGATACAACTTTCTGTATTCAGATGTGGATTTTTGGAAGAATATTTAGCAAATGCATTTTAAAAGTTCTTGCTAAATATGTGATTATATCTTCGCGAGTTCCACCATTTGCATAGCAAAATTATGTTTTTCTTTAATTAAATCTTCAATATACTAACTATATCTTTCAAAACTATTATTAACTATATCTTTCAAAGACCAAACTTCCTATTATTAACACATTATTTAAATTTTATTAGCATTGTTATTATTATATCTTTATTGAGAAAAAATAATGTTTGTTTCTTGTATTTAGACTATTTTTTCAATTTTTTCTATTAGTTCACGCTCTCCCTATAAATATATTTATATATCTTGCACAAATTTTCAATCGTTAATGAAATACTTTTTAGTCATCCACTCGAGTTCAAATGCGTTTTTTAAAACTTGTAGTGGATGACACTCGATGATAGTGCATACATAAATAAATTTCAAATATTATATCACTCGTTAAATTTGATTGATTTATGAAACTTTAAATGGAGATTTAGCAGTTTGTAAGGAAAATTGTATCCAACAGGCAGTAGCTCGATTGGTAAAATGCGAGGATTTCAATATTTTTCAGGTGAAAGTGAAGAATGCGAGTTCAATTCTTGCAAAAATCTGTCATTTTTTGATAAAATATTTATGTTGTAATTATAAATATAACTAAAATAATAGTTTTGTTTGTTGACCTAATTAGGAATTGACTTAATTTTTTTTATATATTACTTGTTAGTCATAGAAACAGTAATGTAACTCCGAACGCTTGTTTGAAAACAGAAGGATTATTTTCGTCCCATAATTTATTCCATTTCACCAACTCTTTGGTACGGAACTTTTAAAGCATAGTCGGACATTCGTGGTCAAATTTTAAAAGTGAAAAAAAGAGAAAGAGATGGCGAGAAACTACTAATAAATAAACACAAAAGTATTATATTTTTATTTTATTTACATTTACAAATCAGTCTCACACGAAACAGTATGGACACGAATTCGACTAAAAATGTTTAATTCTGCTGCTGAAATAGAACATTCCAGTTGCAACAATATCCGACCGAATGCGCGGACGGGCGATAACTTCCGCAAACTGTCCTCGGTATTGAAGAGAACCAGAAGAGAAGAAATTAAATTCCGTGGCTGAAACAAAAATCTTATTTTCGAACAATTAATAACTCTCTGATATATTCTAAATACCTGTCAACGAATATCTAAGACGTGGGCTGCTTGAAGGCTGTGGTTGTATGTGGAAATAACCAATTTTCTTTTGGATACCTCTTAAATCCACATAATCGTCTTTGGCGATCAACTCGTTCGTCCATAGGTTTTAATTGTTAGGTTGTTAAAAGATAAATATGGAATGCACTTTTAAAAAATTTTCCCAGTTATTTGATAAAACTAAAAAGACATGAACGTAGTTGAATTAATCGTTTTAATGATTGCAGACGGAAATTAAAGAATGTGTATATTTCGAAATAAACGCGGAAGTGGGAATCCTATTTTGAAGTTGGTCTCCAAAGAAAATATGTTCTTTCTAAATCTTAATCATAGCATGGCCAAAAATACGCGATAAAATGTTTTGATGGATGAATTTAAACATGACATTAAAAGCGACGTTACTGATCGAGCATTAAATTTTTAAAATGCATTACAAATAAAGAACAGCATTATAAAGAATTAAGAGAGGAAATTGATATAATTAAAAGTTCCTTTTTTTGTTTTAAGATATTACAAAATCTATTTTTGCGAGATAACATTTTGGAAAATGTAATTATCAATTTCCACAGTTATTTCACAGCGATTTTATATCTGGTGACGACTGAACCTGTTTTCGCTCTCATTTAAATTATTTTTCATTTCAAAAATAAAACATATTATTTTAAAAAACGCTCAAAATATTTTTTAAGAATTAATTATAAATAAAATATATATGTCAGCAAATTTGTGTAATTGAAAAGGCAAGGAGTTTTAAGATTTTTAAAAAAAGCCTATTTGAGCTGACATATTTTCGAAAGTTATGACGGAAAGATACGGAAATTTCGCTTAATTTTTAAAATTAATTAAGGTTTTGACGTGCACATTTCTACTTTCCAAAATGTACCAATTTTTTAAGCAATAGGTCACAAGTGGATCATCAACGTTCGTACATCCATCCTTTTTATCAGTAGAGATGTAAAATGTTTTTTTTTATTTATATAATTCAAAACTGCGTTCTCTATTACGTGTTTATTTCGTAATCGCGAGTTTTCTAGCTTTTGCTTTCAATTAATTAAATTCCGCATGTATTTATATTCAAGGTTAGACTTCCTACTTCCTTATTTTCTGTCATTTCCACGTCAGAATACTACTAAGCATCTGATGCAGAGGAGAGTTGACGTGAAATGGAACCCATAGCAAGTTCAAAAACAACACCCTTTCATTTTTAATTTCTCATATACTTAATACAGAGAAACTATTGTAATTGTCAAAAAGTTAGACATAATTTATTGCAATCTATTGTAATCGTTGTTGTTGTTGTTACTAATGGCACTTGCTATGGACAAGGTCGCTGATGCATCAGCGAATTTAAGCCGAATTAAGCGTCTCTTGTTTTAAGAAGCGCCAACTATGGTCAAGAGTACGACTTTTGCTACTCACTCATCACATTCGCTTGCACGGTCCCTTTTTACGAGGAGGCACATTCACACGCCTCACAGATAGAACACAGAAGAACAACCATACCCTAACTGGGGCGCCCAGATCACGAGGAAGACACGCTATCTGTGTGCCAGGACGCCGGCTGTTGTTATCGCAAAAATTACAATTGTAAATCTAAAATTAAATTTTGTAATTCTCAAAAAGTTTTAGCTCTAGATTTTGACGTAACTCCACAGTTTAGATCTCTTTGAGTTCGAAAATTGCCCTTTGGTCTGTTTGTATGGGACAAATACTGCTAGAACAGGTTTTGAGTTTAATGAAATTTGGGTTATAGTCTTTACACAAAATGGGTAGGTATATGTCACATTTTCTACAAATTTCTTTCAGAGGAGGTCCATCTGACCGGTTGTTCGAATATGACTTAACACGACAATTATAACGAAGAGAACTGATAAATAAAATTAGGTTCACTGACTAAAGATATGCATTGTAGACGCCAATCAAATTTTGTGCCAAATTCAAAAAAGAGATTCACTATCTGTTAGTCTGTACTTTTAGAGGCATATAAATGCAATTACATAAACGCAACGATTTAAAAATATATTTGGTATGAAATTTTGCGACTATGAGCGTAATTTTTTATGCAGATTTTGATTGAATCAGTTGTAAAAAAACGCATATAAAACACAAATACAAATTTTTGTACTATTAACCGCACGTCAGAGATTATAAGTACTCAACAAATACAACACGATAGATTCCGTAAAAATGCTAAATTCTACAAAAAAATTAATATTACTTAATTATTGTACATCAGTTCAATGAAAGGCCTTCAATAGGCTCTATAAAGCCGTTCCTAACACTTTTATTAGAGATTATGCGAGAAAGTTTTAGGGAGACCACTCTCACTGGTTTTCATCATCCATTCTCGACACTTTGTGGAAGAATCCATCGGAAGTAGATATCAAACATAAGTAATACTGTATAAGGCCTTTTTGAACAGATGTGGTCCAGCTAAATATCAATGCATCTGTTGCTGTTAGTGGCACTTGCCATTGGCTAGCTACCGAGGTATCAGCGAGTTTTAAGCCGCAAAGAGCGTTTCTAGTTATTGAAGTAGCGCCAACTAGGCCAAGAGTACGACTTAGTTACTCACTCTTCGCCGTCGCTCGCATAGCCCTTTTTTACAGGGGTGAACATTTACACACCTTACACATAGTACACAGAAGAACAATCATGCCCGAACCGGGACTCGAACCTGGGACACCCACTCGGGGAAAACGTGCTTCTCCTATGCCAGAACTCCAGCTATCATGGCATCATCCTATTTATCCAACCACATATATTAAAATCAAGTCTATAAAATTAATAATAAAGAAATTATTATTAATCGCTACCCCTATGCCAGGACACCGGCTATCAATGCATTCTATTTATCCAACTGGATATATTCAAACCAAATATATAAAATTAATAATAAAGAATTTATTATTAATAAAAAGATGGTTAATGTGGATTAATCATTTGAAGCAATATTTTAAATCCTAAAGACAATTAAAATTACAAGCTATAACTTTTGACGTATCGCAAGAAAATAAGCGTCATCCCTTCCACCACCACTCAAGTTTGTTTCGCTTTTAATATTAATATAGTAGTTTCACATTTATATATACAATTAAAGTTTGTAAATATTTATAGTAACAAACTTTACTTTATTACTATATTTTATACATAAGACATTTCGAATTTCAATGAAATGTATGCTTCTTATTTCTCAATTGAAATTCAATAAGTTAATGTCACAATGTCACTATAGAGAAATTGTTTGATTAAACATTCATTGTCAAATTTTATATATATATATATATATATATATAT
>JAOUZG010002851.1:4348264-4362061 GCA_026289955.1 Argiope argentata | reverse complement strand
ATATAATTTCTTTGGTTATATAAATTTATCCATCTCAATCTCTCAAACAGACTATGATAAATCTTTTACTCTGTTTAATATTAATATAATATAACCAAGCTATACAATTTGTTTAATTATCAGGATATATAACTTGTTTTAACAGCAGTTCTAATGTTTATTCGTTTTTATTTTTATTTTTTAATTTTAATTGTTTATTTTATTTCATTTCTTTTTTTATGGACTACAAATAAATAGTCAATATTTATTATTTCGTTGTACTTCGATTCGAACTTACAACGAGATAAGTTCAATCCAATCTCAAGATATAGTCAAAATATCCGCTTAACTAATCGCTTGCCTTTGCAAAAAAACAAATTTTATCGCGTAAAAACTTTGCGCGTAGTGCTTTTATTGTTACTAAAATTTATCCCCGGTTCTTCTCATTCTGTTTAACAAAAATTCTAAACTGTTTAATAATTTTTCAAAGCATTCATTGCTTTTTTGGCTGAATATTGGGAATTTTCGATGAACAAAAATATGACCTTCGGAGCTTATTTACATAAAGCCCACTCACTCTGGTACGTGAAATGTTTTTCTTCACAATTTAAACACAGAGATTCGAAAATCTGTTTTATCAGATACTATTCGTATGATTCGTTTATATTATTGCGACACTTTTAAAAAAATCGAATGATGATAACTCGACTGTTATCATGAGAGAAGTTTATTTTGGAAATTTAAATAAAGATTCGAATTTAGGGAATTTTCAAATTTAATTTAGACTGGAAATTTTATTAAATAGGAATAATTTAATTTTTAATTTTTAAGAATCTAGCGAGTGACTCTAATGATAAAAAACACAGTTTTCATTTAAATACAGCAAATCTATTTCTCACGTTTGTACCTCTGGAAAATGGCGTCTAAGGCATTACCGGGGCTGATCGCCATCAGGTACTCCACTGATTTGATATTAGACTAAATTCAGAAGAAAAAACAAAAGTGATTAGATGTTGAATTGTACACATAAAATTCACATTCTGTATCAGATCATCATATAACTGCAATAAAGAAAACTTTCTTTTTGCTGTTGTTGAATGCTCCTCTCTAATTCATCGTAGTATCGCATTTCTTTGAAATTTGCATATTGTCAAACTGTACTGAAATTTTTTTTAATTAAATTTAACTAAAACTTTATTAGATTTATTACGTTTTAAATCAAATTTGTTATGTTTAATTTTCCATTTTAAATGTTAAAATTAATCAGTTATTTTTACTGTTATGAGATACCACCTGAAAAACATTTAGACAATACTTTTTCCCTTACAGCATTCCATGATCAAGGCTTTACTAGAAGGGAGGGGGGTGAGTCATGTAAACCACTTGGGCTCTATCTTCAATTAGAAACGAGCAAGGCCTGACTGAGGCAGGGGCGTACAGGCAGTTGCCCTAGGTCCCTACAATAATAGCCCTCCCCAAATTGAATAGAAATTTTATTTTGTGTTTCCTTCTTTAACGTACTTTCTTCTTTATTAAAGTAATGAAGCAGAGGGGGCCAGAAAAAAGTTTTTGCCCTTGGCCCCAATTAGGCCAAGTCGGGCTCTGGAAACGAGAGTAACTATCCATAACGTGCTCATCGAAATGTGGCTAAAAATCAAAATTATAACGCTAATTTAATACTTAGTATATAAATCAATCAGATACAATATTTAGAAAATCTATAATACGAAAAAAAGAAAACAATAAGATAAGAAAGATAATATAAGAAAATAATAATTTTCCTTTCCCGTATACAAGATACAGAAGTATCGTAATCATTAAAGAATTCGAACTCGAAATTTTGACGAATTTTCGTGTTTCATATATTCGGAAAACACATTTTTGACGTTATGTCTACTTATCTACGAGTGCGATAACTCAAATGTGTGCAAAGAGCTTGTTAGATAAAATTTGGTACTTAGACTTAGTATCTAAAATACAAATTATTTTTAAATTTTGAAACAAATTTATTGAACATTAGGCCATATATCAGCCCAATAAAAATATTTATTAACGCATGCATATCAATTCAATAATTCATAAACACGACAGTTTAAATCCATGAAATTCGCAACGTTTTTTTTTTTTTTTTTGTAATTTCCATTGTAGTTCTGTCACATTTGGATGCGAATCAGAGAGCGAAAATATGTCCGCAATACATATGCACTCAACCAATTCAGTAAAAATGCACCTACAAATATGCTAGATTTGTATTTAAAAAATACTAAATCTATAATTCGTAACTATTGTTCACCAATGCTACATAAAGTATTTGAGACCTTATAGATGAGGATTAAAAAATTTTTTTAAGGGAATAATGCTGAAAATTTCACAGACCTCACCAGCTTATTTTGTGCTTGTGTGTGTATTATTATTTCGTATATAACAGCTACTTATGTAGTTATATTTCATTTCCCTGCTGATCTGTTATCTAAATGCACGTTTTACCACTTTCATTATTTATCAAGAGGGGGAGGTTTCATCAAATTGAGGGTACCACCTTAGAAGTATCATTCGTGATTTTGATTTGCGAATGCTTCGAAGCTGTTTATAAAGATCACCAATCAAAAATAAGCAATGAATGATCAGCACTTAGGGAAACAGAAAGAATAAACAAATGAAGTCGCACGAGTGAATGATGAATTGACTAAAACCACAAACATTGATTAAAGAGAAAGGCTGAGATAAGAATTAGCATTCTTTCTGTCAACTAATTTAACTAATATAAAAGGTTTTTCTTTCGAGTGCGATGCGAATTTCTTAACATTGAATTAAATTTGAATAATAATAAGCAAGTCAGATGGAATGATTAAAACGTCATGAAAAATGAGTCCAGATTATATTTAAATAAATTTCATTCATTCTAATATATTTGAATGCGATAGTAAAAAAAAACAAGTGTCATAATTTTATCCGATTTTGTGATTGCAAGTGTAATTTAATGTCATATTCTAGTTTTAATCTCTTTTATAAAAAATTCATCCGAACTACAAAATTCTTTTCAGATACTATCAGCAGCATGCTAGAAATGAATGCACCCCCCCCCCCAAAAAAAAAAACATCATCGAGAGTGGTGCGATATATTCAGAAAAATGCCGAATTCAAGCCAAAGATTAGCATTTTGTTACTCTTGTATGCCAGAGCGTTGCCAATCATTCGTTGGTATAACACTTTCATTAGAGTATACGAGAAAGTTTTGTAAGAACTATTCTTTCTGGTTTCATCCATATTTTCAGATGTTTCCATATTATCCATATTTTCAGATAATATATCTGTTTCAGATTGAATAAATACTTGTTTCAGATACCTTTGACATTCTAAATGGTATGCTATGACTTTTGCACATAAAGCACGTTCGTTATCTGCCTTCGTGTTGCTCGTTTTCGATAAATACAGCCCTTCCCCTTATACGATTCTTTGAAGGAACTTTTGAGAACAAACGCCTCCCCATAAACCCTTTTCCGAGAACTGACCTTCACTAAAGGGGAGGGGGATTTCACTTTCACTAGTGAAAGGGAGGTTCAGTAATTCTTTGTTCCCTTCTCTTTCCCGCTTGAAGGCATGCTGTTTTGAGAAGTTGGAATTCAGGCTGGTCAAACCGTTCGGCTACTCGAGGGGGAGCAAAAAGCAAAGTCCACTCGTGTGGTTCACAGATTTTTCCAGGTGATAACATTCTTCGCTTCGCCATTGCTTATGTCCAGTACTGAGTCGTTCTATTGACAGATTTTAAGGGCTATTGCTATTGCTGGTAAAAGTAGGCCAAGACGTGGAATTTCGTAGCAGGTGAGTACATTATTTGTAAATTTATTTTAAATTTCCATATGCAATTTAATTGGAAACTTACAAAAAATATTGATGTACTTAAAAAAATACTTTAATATCAGTGTTGAAATCATGATAGATATATTAAGCCTACATTATATCGTGACTCATCTTGTGTCAGCAGCAGCAGTGAGGTAAGTATGAGTGGTGCGCGGGTCATAGTTGGGTATTTTTACGAATTGTTTATCTTGACAAAAGTTTATCACATCGAGTTAAACTTTTAATCTTATCTTATAGATTTCCAATCATTAATAAATTAGAAATATTAATGGTATGATAAATTAATCGAATGAAGTCAGAGCCTTGTGGTAAAGAAATACTATCTCGTATCTAATCGCATATTGTATGGCATTCCCTATCCTGGAAGAGTACTGGATTTTTAAATAAATTTGTCGTTTCATGTGCGACATATGTCACATGAGAAGGAATAGAAAACATCTAATGCACCGCACTACAAACCAACATGTTGCGCATTTTGAAGAAAGAAGTTCGATTTTAAATTGAACGAAGGAGCTCGATTACTAAGCGTCTCAGTTGAGACTGATTTCCCATTCCCTGACCCCATGTTCTTGTAAGCGCGCAGGAAAATACAGACTTTAAAAATGTAAGGATAACTAATATGTAAAAATGAAGATGTATTTCATATGCATATGACCAGCGTATTAACATAAATAATTTTTGCTTGTATTTCCCAAAAGGATTCTTGACTAAATATTAATAATAAAAAAAATCCTGTTGCTATCGAATTGATAGCTTAAAAATATTACACTTAAATATAATGAATCAAACTACATAACCGAAAATTTATGCCTTATATTTACATTATCAAATTTTTCTAATATTTTCAACTGATTATGATTTAAATTTCTAGAATAATAGGATGCTCAATAACTCATAAATGAAAATGAAAGAGAATAGATGAGAGAAAAAATAATTTACTCTATATAACATTTAAATCCGTTATAGATTAACGTTATCCTAGCGATATATGTTTTAATTGAACATGTAAAAGATCCCCGTGCACCACTAAATATCACAAGGGGCTAACAAAAGTATGCAACACATTACATACAGAAATCAGAGACAGAACAGAAGGAGATCAACCATGCCCGAACCGGGACTCGGAACCAGGACTCCCAGAAGGCGGGGAAGACGCGCTACCTCTGTTCCAGAACGGGTGCAAGCAATATAATTAAAAGCTCAAATCGTGTTACTAAAAAGATCAATTGATGATTGTCTCGCACCTGTGATTCATGATTGACTTTCCAAACGTGTCTTTAAGACAGATCTCTAAACATTGGTAGCAGGCCTGCCTCTGTGAGACGCCCGATGTGTATCACGATGGCCTTGCCTCCAAGGGTTATGATTGACTAGTTTCAAAACATATAAACTTCGAATATCGGGTAAATGATAGCACGAAACATCGGTACTTGCCCCAGATCTACGGGGTACATGATTAACTTTTGGGTGGCATAACATAAAAATTGGAGACCATGAATTTTAGCGTTCCGATGTGACCGCAGGATGCTGAAATTAAAGATCTGATTGATTGTGAGATTCATTTTCGAATACCAAAATAAATCACCTCTCTGTCTCTTTTTATTTACTCATATTTGGCCAATACATTTTTCCTCCCTTCCCCTCTCTGCTCCGAAAGGATAATCGCCGTGCTTTCAAAAGATATTTGGTTCCCCCCTCCCTGTCCAGCCAATCCCTCAGGCGAAGGGTTGACCTTCGGAATTTGACTCCCCGAGAGGTCGCCTTATCAGTCAGGGGTTTCCAAGAACAGCAAGTCCCGACGGTTTACTAATACCGCCCACTTTGTAAAATATTTCCACATTCTCTCGTATAGCTGTCTGGCAAACAACAACGGTCCTTTGGGTCTCGGGAGCTTCGGGTAAGTTGATATCCCGTGTTTGCTTCGGAATAATAACCATCTTGTGTTGATGAGTTATTTAAATGATGTTTATTAATTCTTTTATCGTGATAATATTTTTAAGCTTGCACTGTATTTGTAAATTGCGATATAAAGGATAAAAATCCAGAGTTGTTTAAGACAGATCATCTGACCACAGAGCTACAAATTTACTCGGTTAAAAGAATTTTTTAAAATTTTTGCTTGATTTTCCAATTGAAAACTAATTACAGTTTCATTTTTTTTCTGAATAATTTCGGCGTGCAATATTTGTATCCCGAGTATCCAGTTCGCGACTATCCGGCTTCCTTACTATTTGGCTTGGTTTTTCTTTTATTGTAATTAGATGAGGAACTGCAGGGTGTCTATTAAATCATCTATAAAGAAATTTTTCTAAATCTAAAAAGCGAAAGTTTTTACTCTCATCTGAGAGTTACCCTTTCATATCTGTAATCATTTGGCACTGAGAAATAAAATCATTTTAAGCCCATTTTCTGAAGAATCCGACCTACGACTTACGTTAATATTTTGCTTATATTCCCAGCATTTAAGTTGGCAATTACAGAAATTATGTTAAAATGTAAGTAGTTTATATCCTTTAACTTGCTTTTTCCTTAATGAATTCTTGAAACGCACAGTTCAGTATGCAAACAATCGATTCAGAGCTTTCTAACTGGACATGCTGCCGGCAACTGCTTCTGTGATTTACCGAGCAGCGGTTCACATCAAGATAAAGAGAGTTTGGTACTCAATGAGTGTGAGAAAATACATAACAGTGGATTATAATATAAAATTTGACTACTGGTATTGGAGGACAAAGAAGTGACTTCGCAAAAGTCCGGGTTTTTTGTTATCCGGCCTGCTTTTGCGGCACATTATGCCGGATACTCGGGAATGTACTGAAACTCTTTACAGCGATATCAATTTTATTTCCATAGAATAATTTTTACAAATTTAATAAATAATTTTGAAGAATTTTAAGTAGTGCATTTTAGTGTTTCATATACTGGTTCCAAATTCATGTGCTTTGCAAGATATTAAATACTTTTTTCTCAAGTGTTTGTTATAATACATTTGAGTATTTTTTTTAATATAACTACGACCAAATTTTTTAAAAAGTAAAAATAAACGAACCAAGCTTACAACGTTTATATACAATGATCTTTCGACGCAAAAGTAATATATATATAGAGAGAGAGAGTCCCTTTTATATATATATATATATATATATATATATATATATATATATATATATTGTAGTTTATATTATGCGTAGCATACTTCTTTGATTATTACATACGCAACAAGCAATTTTAACCTGTTATTTCAATCAATTTCTCATGTAAGAAATCTATGGTTTGCATAACCTAATACTTTATTTGAATTTGATTTTTTTTAATTTGATTTCCCCCGTATTTTTAAACAGTTTGAACTGAAAATAATTTTTTAAAAAATTGTGAAGCTAAATAAAAAAAATCTTTCATTTATTGGCAAAAGGCTTTTCACCAAACTTTACATATTTGACTTTTAATATGTTAAAAACATTTGACTTAACATGTGAAACAACATGTTACGATGAATCTACTTATTGCATTTTTTTTTTAATGCTAACGCATTGTTAATACTATAAGTTTAAAGTTTATGGAATTAGTACTTATATAAACAATTTTATAAATTATTGTAGATTGTTACTGCTTTTCTTACTTGTAGTTTTAAAATAATTTTCTTGTTACAATGGAAAAAAAGGAAAAGAAAAATTGATACTCATTTCATTTTTTGCGATAGTCTATCTAAATGAATACTGAAACTATTTTTTTGGAAAAGGAATTTTTTAAAATATAATTGTTTTTTTTTTTTTCAAACCTTGTTAAAAATGTTTTTCTTCAATATATCGATAAAAGTTCTCCTATCAGCATAAATTTAAGATAACAATAGCTTATTTACATTTGTCATTTTTAAACAACTTTAAAGTTGATGAAAGTTTCAAGCAATTAATTGTTTGGACTTTAAAGTTAGTTTAAGGTTCAAGCAACTTTGAAGTTGCTATTATTTGTTGTTTTTTCTTGGATTTTTTTTTATTTCGTTTTATTGTTTTTTTATCATCTTATTTGTAAACTTATAAATATTAAAGACAGTGTAAATTGTAACACATGTGATAAAGGCCAGACAAAAATTCTCAAAATACTGCAATGCAGCAATGTCATAGGTAAAATATTTACCTATGACATATTGCTTCGCCTTGGTAAAATTTTTTAAAAGTTTTGATTAGATTGTTTTTAATTAAAAATATAGTTGAAAAATTTTCTTTCAATAACTTTAAAACATAAATTGCACAAATACTCTTTATAGTACTTCATATTTGGCTTTTTAGGTATACTTTTTTTTTCAGTTTCACATAATTTTTTATTTGTAATTTTAATACTTTGAGATAAAATCCTTATTACGTGTATGCCAGGTACTTACAATTTTTTAAAAGAATTTTATCTTTGTTAGGCCATATTATGTACTGAGTGTGTACATAATGTTTGCTTTAAAATTGGAAATCAAATAAATACTATACTATGATTATGTTTATATTACTATGTATATATGTATAATATATGTATATGCTATATATGTATTACTATGATCATGTTTTAAGTCAAGATTCTTTCTGTAAATTCAGTTATATGAAAATGAATACTTGAGGAATGCAACGGCAGGAGCAATCAAATTAAACGAAGAGGAGGAAAAAATCCATTTTTTAAAAAAAAAGTGTTATAACGTTTCAGAATAAAAGCTCCTTATTTTTATTATTATTTTTAATTATTTTTTTTTAGTTTATACTCTCCCTATATATATTTAGATATCGTTCAAATTTTCAATCATTGATAAAATTTTATTCATCCACAAGTTCAAATACATTTTTAAAAACTTGTAGAGGATGACACTCGATGCTAATACAGTTTTTTCAAATATTATTTCATTCATAGAATTAATTTCCTTTTTAATACTTTGAATAGAGTTTTAGATGCTTGTGATGAAGGTTGAAACCGACAGGCAGTATCTCCATCGGTAACATGCGGGGCGTTCGGGGGGGGGGAAGAATGCGAGTTCGATTCTTGCAAAAACCAGTCATTTTTTGATCAATTATTTATGTTAATTGTAATTATTTAATTAAAAATAAGCTAAATAAGAAATTTTCTTTATTCATCTGAGTAGGAATTGACTTTCATTTTTTTATATTACTTGTTTATTTTCCAATTTTGAAATTTTTTTGTTGGTAGTTGCTTGTTATTATTTAAACTTTTTCTTTTCCCATCTCGAGAAAAATAATATAATTATTATTTAAAATTTATTTCTACTATACAAAATGAAAAATATTTCTTTTACATAGACTATAAATTTAGTATTAAGATTCAAACTGATTTCCAGTGGAGAGTGTCGCGGAACTAAGTAACATTTTTAAATTGGCGTTTTACTATGGAAAAAATTTCAATTTAAAATCTTTTGCATATGCTATAAAAAATGTTATCTCCCATGCGTTTTAATTTCAAAAAATTATCAAAAAAATTGGAAAGATATATATTTGTGATTATTCGTGGAGTTGATATTTTAATTTTTAAAATATGCTGAAAAGTTCGCAAGATTAATTATTATTTAAAGTATTTAGGTGTTATTATTTTAGTTCAAAGTAAGATAAATAAATTTAACTAGTTTAATTCATGTGGGGAGGGGGTCCATTTAGATTATGGGAAAAAATTAAAGAGACGAAATTAAGGAATTTATTTCAAAGGAAACCGCCAATCATTTATTTAAAAATTTAATAAAAAGGATATCTGTTTCAAATTTTAAAAAAATTATGTTAAAAACTTTATGCATTTGAAATTTTATTAGAATTCCTTTATTACACTTTCGTTTTTTTAAATTTTCCCCACTTTATTTTCCTTCACTACTATAGCTACTAAATGCAAATAAACCTCACAGTAACTAATACTACTTCTAAGGAGTATACTGCATTGTGCCGCCTTTGATATTTTTCTTTATTTAACTTTTACTAAAGAAAAAATATATCATCTTTATCTTTGATCCCATTCGATTATTTTAGTATGTTTTACCTTTTGATTTGATTACTATTTTTAGATTAACGTCTTTAAATAAATTTAATCATTTTGTTAAATCAAAGGCACTGAATAAACGCTTATGATCATATTTTTTATCTTATAATTTAATTAACTCGAAGTCGGTTTTTTATAAAAACATATTATAAAATACAGTTTTAATTACTTTAAGATGCTAAAAAGTCTAAATAACCTATTCTGTCTTGGTATTTGCATAAATATATTATTATCTATCATGTTTCAACAGACACCTACGGTAGTTAACGTATTCATGTGATGAAAAAAGAAAAGGATATATTTTTCTACAAAATTTAGCTTACCTTTTCTTCTATCTTTGTCAATTTTTGGGTAGTATTGTAAAGCAACGTTCATACGAGGCCAACTATTCTGGGCCATCCCATCTACCTTAGGAACATCACGTGATCATTATGGCAAATGTTTATCTCATCGGGACAATTGTTAGCTACTGTCCCATTGAGCTCACGTGTTCTGCCTGAGATAGTGTTCGTTGCAGTATTCCGAGACGACCACTTTTCGACAATTCTGTCTCTTGGAAGGATGAGGGCATTTCCGGGATTCTCCGCCATTCTTTGACTTTGATTTACGCCCAAGTACTTTTTTTGTTTAATTTTTTTTCACGTGTATGCAAATATCGTGTCGTTTCTGATCGTATTATTTTGATTCAGTTTGCGAATAATCCGAGTTTATTTTATTGTCAAATGTAAACATCTCCTTTCATCATTTCTCTCATCCCTATTTTGATTACTTAAACCCATTCTAACGCATGTTCGAAACGGAGGAGGGTTCTAGAATCCGTTGTCAAACAATAGAAATGCCTTTCTACTGCACGCAATAGTTGGCCTCATGTGAAGGTTGCTTAATGAGAAACTAGACATTACTTTTTACTTCTTTGGTCAATTTTTGTATTTATTCTTGTAATAAAATGCCATACAATATTTTTTGAGTAGAAGTGTTGATTGAACATTTTATTTTCACAGACTTTGAAAGATGGATTTGTTTTCGAGTTTGAAGAACTTCTTCAGAAGCAGCTCCACGTTCGTGGACAACTGGGCTTTCACTCTTCATTACAAGGTCACCGCTGGCATGCTGATAGCTTTCAGCGTTCTCGTGACCGGCAAGCAGTATTTCGGGGACCCCATCGACTGCATATCCAGAGACGACATCCCGACGAAGTTACTGAACACGTTTTGTTGGATACACACAACTTTCAGCTTACCGGATGCCTGGGAAAAGAAAGTGGGTTATGAAGTGCCCTATCCTGGAGTAGACAAATACACCCCTGGCGAAACACGCAGATATCATGCTTACTATCAGTGGGTCTGTTTCTTCTTGTTCCTGCAGGGCATCATGTTTTATATCCCGAGATATTTCTGGAAGGCGATGGAAGGAGGGCGCATCAAAAATTTGATCCTGGGGCTCGATTGTCCCATTGTGTCCGAAGAGGCTAAGGTGAAAAACAGAAAGCTCATTGTGCAATATTTCTTATCCACACTTCGTCATAATGGCAGGTATTTCTTTTGCTTCGTGGCAGCAGAAATCATGAATTTCGTAAATGTTGTTGGGCAGATATTCCTCGTCGATGTTTTCCTGGGCGGGGAGTTTTCCACTTATGGCATAAATGTCATTGGATTCAGCGAGTGGGAGCCCGAGGTTCGTTACGATCCCATGATCAAAGTCTTTCCTAGGATCACCAAGTGCACTTTCCACCGCTACGGCTCTTCAGGCGATGTCCAGCGCCACGATTCCATGTGCCTTCTGCCCATCAACAACGTCAACGAGAAAATTTTCATCTTTTTGTGGTTCTGGTTCGTCATCTTGGCCATCATCTCTGGTCTGGCCCTGATTTATCGATTCGCCACCATTAAGTGCAAGACCGTTCGATTTTTTTCCACGAAATCTCGCGCCTCCATGTGCGATCCCGATAACCTGGAAATTGTTGTCAAGAAGTTCGCTCTAGGTGACTGGCTTCTGCTCGACTTCTTGGCTAAGAATGTAGATTCTCAAAATTTCAGAGATATTGTCAATGATTTGGCAAAAGAGTTAGACGGGAGGATGTTTGAAGGAAGGAATGGCTTTCCCACCACTACCTTTTAGATGCGGAGGAGATCTGAAATTTAGTATGCTCATAGTATTTACTCGATTTTACAGTACAGGGAGCTGGAGCAAATCTTTTGAATGTTTTCATTTTTGGCCAGTTTCTGTCAATTGAATCATATTAAGGTTACTCCCTGCAAAGTAGTAGTAGCTTACAGTCTTTGTGCAATTCCGCATTATGAATAAGAGTTCAAAGTATTCGAACTCTGATAGGAAAATCAAACTTATTGAAAATTAATAAAAATTAAAGTGATCTATCAAAATTATATTTTACATTTAGGTCAGACATTTCATTGAAATAATTTTATTAACCATTCAGTAAAAGTTCAAATTGATTACAAAATGCATATTATTTTACAATGAGAAGTTAAATTTTAATTTTATAGCTTTAATATGCTAAGTGCTGTGAGCATCAGATTTCAAATAATTTTCAAGCTCATAATTATTCTACTTACATTTGAAAATTATTTCGTATTATTTTTAGTCTTAACGTCTATCTTAATTAATGATTTGCATTTATTTATTTGTGAGTGCTTTTATTGTATATTAATTCTTAATAATATCTAAAAATAATATCTTAAATAATGCTAGAAAACGTTTAATTTTTAGAATGGCATTTTGCAATAAGGATATTAATTTTACTTAAGTTCGAAAAGTGGAATATAACTTTTGATATGTACTTCTTGACTTAAAGTAGGATATGACTTTTCCTGTCATGTCCTTTTCCACTCTTTGAATTGTTGTAGACCAATGAACATATTTGGTGCTATTATTGTTGGATTAGTTTTTGAGATTCGTACAAATCAGGTTCTCTTGAAGGACAAGAAATTGAGGCAAATTTCTTCATACATCCACTTTTTAAGTTAATAATCTAGTCTAAATCTCGTATCAAAACAGACATTTGCAGTTTGCCTCATTTAAGATTTTTTAATTTTTGCAGAATATATAATGTCAGCTTCACTTCTTCCAATTTAGATTTCATTATTTTAAAACTTTAAGATTGGAAGAAATTTAAAGAAAATGAAATTGTTCTTATAATAATCTATAGCTAACTGAATTTAAAAGACAGGAATAAGTATATTGTTGTAAAAGTTCATTAATTTGCAAACCATCAAATGAAATTAATTTTATACAATCACGATAATTTACTTTATTAAAAAAATGATATATAAATTTGCTTTGTATTTTGTATCTGTATTATTTTTTTATATTGGATTTTTGTATCTGCATTATTTTTTATCATGTCAGAACACGATGTTGATTTGGGAATGAAAAATAAAAATAAAAAAATTTATTTTTCACCATAGATATTTTTATTTTTCGCCTTCGGATTTTTGTTGACCTTGTCAACAAAAATCCGTAGGCGAAAAATAAAAATATCCGTAGGAGAAAAATAAAGATTTTATTATCTGCACGAGCATCTCAAAATATCAACTTTCATTAACGCGTTGTCATTGCATTTACAGAAGCTATAATTAAAAAAATAAATTGACTACAGCAAATAAAACCTAGAAAAATGTCATTTTAAGCACGTGATTATATGAAATAAATAGGAAACATGATATTTTCTTAAAACATAATGAGAAACAAAGTTTTTTTAATCGTTTGCAATACTAAAGTGACTCATTCAATGAAACAGTTAAAATGAATAACAAATTTAGTTTAACTTGCACGAGCATGTAGTGCTTGGCCGTTCAAGAAATGATGTTCTGGCATGATACATTGAAATATGTGTATCATATTTCATTTTAATCTTTTTTTTAAAATTGTATCTGTATTATTATTTTTTAATTGTAATTTTGTATTTATTATTATTTTTTAATTGTA
>JAOUZG010002851.1:4320602-4332614 GCA_026289955.1 Argiope argentata | reverse complement strand
ACACGATATTAACAGTCATCCCATGACTTTTGTCACTTCAGTGGATATATATAGCGATGGGATGAGTCAGTTCTAGACAGAAGAGAATAGCAAAGAAAATGAAAAGAAGGGCGAAATACTTTTTCCCAGTGATTTTATAAATTAGAGATTCTTTGGCACGTGTGAACTTAGGAAAAGAACACATAGGTTTCTTTTGTAAGAATTGACTTACCTTGACAGATTGTTATCTGTTTATTATGAATGTGTGAAAATGTTGATTAAAGCATTTTTACAGACTCGTAGAATATTAATGTAGTAAAAAGGGTGGAAGTGGATCAAGAAATAAAAGAACATTTTAGGATGAAGTAATTATGGTTAAAATTAAGTTAAAATTTTGGAAGTTAATTATGATTTAAATTAGATCAATATATGTATATATGTGTAATGATATTTTAAACTCTAATTTCAGTGTAATTTATTTCCAAAGTTTACTGTTAATTCAGCCCCTAACTTCATTCTAAAGAGTTCTATTATTTCCTGATCTATTCCACTTTTCCTATTTAATGAATCAAATGACGTATTATGATTATAACGCGTCATTGATGACTCCACTTGCCAAGGGGATGGATAATAAATCGCTGATATAAATAGATTCTTTTAAAAGATTCCTGCGTTTCTCTTGTTAAGGTTAAAACTCGTAAGAATTCCAGTCAGAAATTTACACATGTCTGATTTATGAGGATATCATGGTATATAAGACCGAGTTAAATGATTTCGTTCTTTTTTATGCCTTTTTGTGTGTTTGTGTCCGCACTGCTTGTAAATAATACCTACCTCTCGAGATGGAAAAAATCGAAATTAGAACATCAACACTACGTTCTTCTCCAAGGTTTTTCTGCAATCTGCTTTCAATCAAAATTAAATGTGATCACATTACATATATAAGAGATAGATAGAAAGAGATTTAATTATACAAACTGCTTTTCTAGGCTACCTGCATGCTAGGTCCCATTTTGGTTACATGAATGGAGAGTGGGACATAAATATAGCCAATCCTGTCTGTTCTCTTTTTCTTCCAAGCATTTTGAAAAACATTTTTTTTGTATGCATGATTTAATTTGAAGTTTATATCTCATAGTTTTGAATACCTTTTCTATCATGTTTTTGCCACTTATGTCACTTGCCATAGACAAGACCCCTACAGATACAGCAGAAAATTTAAGCCGAAAGGAGCGTCTGTTGTTTTTGAAGTAGCGCCAACTAAGGCTAAGAATACGACATAGCGATACACTCACCACATTTGCTTGCACAGCCCCTTTTTACAGGGGGGGGCACAGTCATACATCTCACAGATAGCACATAGAAGAACAATCATACCCAAACCGGGTCTCCCAGAACACGAGGAAGACGCGCTACCTCTGTGCCAGAAATCCAGCCTTTTCCATCATACAAGCACTAAGCAGTTAATAAAATTTACATTCAATTCAGAATCGTGAAAGGGAAAGTACTATTTTAAATTTTTGCTTATTGTTTTTAAATTCGAATGTGAAAAAAAGTCAGATTACTTAAAAAAATGGTTTAATGGTTTAATTTTGTTCTTGCAGGATTTGGAGATATGGATTTCGTTTCCAGACTGGCGAATTTCTTGGGCTACTGGTCTCTGCAAGCCGCCGGCTTTTCGGTGTCCAACAGCAATTGGGTATTCGCCCTCCAATGCAAGTACACCAGCATCGCGCTGATCATCTGCAGCTCTTTTGTGGCCATCCATCAGTTTGTATTCAACCCCATCAATTGCAATTCAAACCGTGATTCATTGAGTGGATTAGACACGTCATGTTGGATGCGCAAATCTTTCCAAAAACTTTTTGCTTACAGTGAAGAAGAGGGTATTCAAATTAATTCTGGATCAGATCCGTACCCTTCCTATTATCAATGGGTCTACTTCGTGCTGCTCGTTCAAGCTGTCGCGTTTTATCTTCCGGGACACTTCTGGCAGGCACACGAAGGAGGTCGCTTGAAGAAACTCGTCCTGGCACTCGATTCTCCCGCACTGTCGGAGGAAGTTAAAAGCATGAACACGGCACTGATACTGCAGCATCTTTTGGCCAGCAAGTGGAACAATCGCTGGTATTTCTTCCATTTCGTCGTGGCCGAGGTCTGGAATTTCATCAACGTTGTTGGGCAAATCTACTTCGTAGATTACGCGTCTGGTAAAGCGTTTTCAACCTACGGACTGAAAGTGATTGCATTCACAGAATGGGAATCTTATGAGCGATATGATCCATTGGCAAATATCTTTCCGAGAATGATCGTATGCACCCTCCCTATTATTTCATCGTCAAGAGATATTATGCAATCTAAAGTAAGATGCGTTCTTCCAATTAATGAAGTGAGCGAGAAAATTTGCATCCTCCTGTGGTTATGGTTTTGCATTCTTGCCATCCTATCTGGGGTGACTCTGATCTTCCGGCTTGCTACTGTCGCCAGTTCTAAGGTCCGATTCCTGGCCACGATATCCCGGTTCACAGCTTGTGACCCATATTTACTTCAAAGCGTCATCAATAATCTCGGTTTGGGAGACTGGTTTGTGCTGGACCTGCTGGCCAAAAATGTAGATCCTCAACACTTCAAAGACATCGTCTATCATTTGGAGAAGAAATTGGACAGATAATAATAGAATAACTTCGATTTGGTAAATGAAAACATTGTTTTCATTTTTTTAATTAGCTTTCAAATTAACCAAGATTACATTAATTTTTTATTTTAATAATTCTTAGTAAAGTCGAATATGCATATAATATGTGAATAATTGGTTATTATTAATACTAACCTACCATTATTAATAATAATCGCTTCTTTTGGACAAAGTGAGATTATTATTAATGATTCCTAATGAAGGTTCGTCAGTCAGGTTAAATAATTTATATAGGAATGGGACATGGATGTGCCTCTTTGTATATATTTTTTTAAACTTGCTATAAAGTTTTTTTTTACGATATTATTTTTCTAACTTCTTTTTCTTTATTTCTGAATTAATTACTCTCGGTGTGTGTGTTTTTGGAGGGGGTGGGGTTGTTTAGTTTAGTTATATTAATGCCTCATTGTAAAGCAACATTAGATCTATTTCAGTACGGACCTCGTCGTCAATTTGAAACTCAGTCAGATGACGAGAACAACGTCTGAGCTGGCACTTCCTCCCCACATCACGCCAGAGGGAGGATGTTTGGCCCAGACTGATTTAACAAGATAGAGACCCCCTTACATTCTGGTTCTTTGGTGGAATCTGGTCTCGAGCCTGAAACCCTACGGATCACGTGACAAGACCTTACCACCAGGCCTTTTTTTTGGGAGGGGGTGATAAATCAATATAATAGATAGATATCCCAATATATATCTATTCAAGGGGCAAAATATTTTGAAGCATTAAAAATACTAATGCATTTAATGGTGGATATAATAGATTATAACTTTCGGGGGAAAATCAATGTTCCCTGTAATTTTTTCTCCGGATGTACGACATCATTATAAACGCCAAAATACTGACAACGAATGATCGGGACACACAAACACACAAAAAAAAACCCCCGCGAAAAACTGACCTTGACGTAACTTCATTGGTAATTATTAATAATAACCGATTAATACGATAAATGCTCATAAATTATTCTTTTTAATCGGCTTATTTGGTTATTTTTAATAACGACCGGTTAATATTAATAATAACCGATTATTCACCATGACTGTAACATATGTATATGTATATTCGAATCGTTTCTAATTCTTCGTTAGTGTTTCTTTTCTTTCTTTTTTTTTTTCAAATATTTTATTGATGCTCAATTGTATATGTATTAGGATTATATTTGCGTTGTATATTTTTCTAATTCTTACAATAAACAATTTTTTTATTAGAAAACAAGAATTTTTTAAAAAAAAAACACCTTGAATTTTAAATACAATGGATTTTTAACGTACCAAATCCAAGATCATTTTAAAAATGTATCTCCATTCGTGTTATAATTAAAAATATACATTTAAAAAAATGTGCTTTTTCAGCCATATTAGTTATTTAGATATTTCATTGTACCAAAAAATAAAAAGGCCAATTTTAAAAGATACAGAGAGGATGGATTTATTGGATAGCAAAATCCACTCTTCTTTTTAGCGCATTCACGAGTTTTCTCGTCTTGTGCGTTCCGTCTGTTATTGCTTCATTAATAGCAAAAGTATGATGATTACAGAATGTACAAGTTTTCCCTAAGACGTACGGTCTCAGGTCTTACGTTGCTTAATGTCATAAGAACTGGAACCTATTTAATAAAAGATTAGAAATTTTGTCTTTAAAATATAAAATAATCAATTATTTAGAATAAAACTGTGTTTAACTTTGTAAATCTCATTAAATAATAATTTTTTAAAAATACGTTTAAACACACTTTACGGATTTTTTTTAAAACTCAAATTGACTTTTAACTGTCTAAAAAACTCGAAACATATGCAGTCTCTATTTTCTTTTAATTCCTGACTGAAATCTTTATTAACAATTTCGCATCATTTCTCCATAAATTAAGACACTTGGAACATTTAAAAGATATTTAAATCTAATCACAATATCATTTTAAGAAAAGTCATAAAAATGTTTTATTTCCTCTGAACCCTTCAAATCTTTATTTTATTGAACAACCATTTTATTACACTATTTTGATTGAATATAAATATATATTTCGAATGAATATTTTATATACATTTTTGGTGATGAAATGACAAAAATAAAATTGCACTTCGTAAATTTTTGCTTATTTCAAAGTCCGCTGTCCACTTAAAACTATAGCTCTTATTTAGACTTTAAAATGTAAATTTAATATGTTACTGGCTACAGCTTAAGTAATCATTTTTATTTCATCCAGATAAAAGCACTGTGAGGGCTTAATATTTTGAATTTCAATTTCGGTGTGAGAGGATTAAAATCGACACCACCCAAGAAACCCCATGAAAACGGTCAGGCGCAGGTTGGATCTTCAAGGTGAAATGCCCTGACATCGGTTTTAGTGAGATAAATAAAACATTCCAGATACGATTTTCACCATTCGAGCATGGTATACTCCCGAAAAACTCCTTTTAAAGGAGAGAGGGGAGGTGTATGTGGAATTTCGAGTGCGATTTACCTTCGACAGCCAATTACGACACTGAAATACCATCATTTATGAGAACAAGAATATAACGAATTTTACAGTGGCTATTTTAGGTACAAAAAAAGTGTCAAATAATGAAAATTCGTCTGAAATTAATTTTTTCGAATATAATATTGATAAATTAAAATCGTACAATTTTTCATTATTATTACAAGTAAAAACGTCAAGGTGGCAGGAAACAACAGAATTTGATTGAAGATAGAGACATTCCCGAGACAACGAGACAAAATACAAAGCATTTAACACATTAATAATAAGAACAAATAGAATTATTACTAAATTGATTTCTATATCGATCAGGAATGTATTCATTTTGGGGAATTTAGATGAGAATCAATTATTGCAATATCAAAATGATTCGGAAGGATGAAAACTTACCTTTATCACAGCTCTCCTCTGAACATAGATCCTCCGCGCGCTCTCTATCCACACTGTTACAATACCAACTTCTCGGCCCTCTCAAGCAGGCTGTTATTGCCACCACTCGGTCTCGGGGCTGCAATCATTTCATGCTGTAGGGAAAGAAGAATTGAAGCATGGTCAAAGCTGGTTTTTCTCGATGTTTATAAAAGACAGTCGAAGAAGAAAACGATTGCACTAATGGAAGAAAATTATCCTCCTCGAATATTTCTCTTTCCTGACCTTGAATTCGATCAAACACCTGACTACCGTTCATCGTCAGCAGATGCTTATTTGGCATTTATTAAAGCAGAATTTAGCAAAGTCAATGACATGGAAACGTCCAAGCAGGATTGAGACAGTTCAGACCACCCCCCTTACGTTCAGACAACAGCTTTTATAAAAATGAGTTTTTGTGAAATACAATTATTCATTCCAAATATTTTTACCATTAAAAGTCATAACTTATTAGGAAGTTATTGTTCTATTATTACGTGATAACATGATGTTGTTTTTGTTAGGAGGTTCTGATGTCTCCAGAATTTAAAGGTAAAAAATATTTTTGCCTGCTTTTACCAGTATTGCTTTATTATTACGTATGCTTGTTTGAAAGCAGATGCGTTGATGATTCCTATTGACACAGACATGATGATTCCTATTGACAGAGTTGAAAAAAAAAACCTCATATAAATGCTGAAATGATTCTAATTCTTGATTTTCTGAAACGAGGGATGCAAGATTATTCCACAATTAAAAAAAAAACAGCAATCAAGTACGATGAAAACATAAGTGAACTGTTCAGGAATAATTGTCAAAAAATAATAGAATATTTGTATACATAAGCTAGCTGTTCAGGAGTAATGACGGCAAAAAGTATATTTTAACAATATTAGCGAAAAGTTCATTAATAATACTCGACAAACAATAAATTTTATTATAGTATCTAAGTGAACTAACTGTTCAGGAATAATACTTGTCGAAGAAAAATAGATTTTATCGTATAAATGAACTGTTCAGGAATAACAATTGATGACAAACAATAGATTTTAGCACATATAAGTAAACAGTTCAGGTATAATAGTCGTCGAAAAACAATAGATTTTAGAGTGGACTATTCAGGACTAATAATTGCATACAAATAATATATTTCAGCTTATATCAGTGAACTGTGAACTGAAGTTATGAAGGATTTGCAGATAAAATCAATTGTCGTAAAACAATTGATTTTATGAAATATAAGTGACTTTTCGAAGAATATTTGTCAAAAAACAACAACTAAAAACTTTTTTAAATCATTATCTTTGAAAAAATTATGGTTAGCCCTGAGGTGCGATTTTCATTCATTTCCCTTCGCAGGGTTTTAAAAAAATAGCTATTTTAATCAATTCTTTCATTGTTCCTCAGTGATCATATGGAGCGGCAAGTACTGTAATTAGCTTCCATTAAATGCTTACTCGCGTTAAATGTTTAATATATGCTTTCGTGATGAATGCGGTAAAAAGAAAAGCAAATAAATAGAATTAAAAAAGTAATTGTTGCTTAACAAAAGTTGCTGAGGTATACAAACGCCGCATATTATCGTAAATGTGCTCAGTCATTTGTAATTCGGCACTCATGTTCTATTTCTGTGTTTGGTTAAAAACAGAGTTAAATTTTAAATAGCACTGACTAAGAAAACAAAATAACGTAATTCGATGGAAACTTTCACCTACGGGGGGATGAGTAATTATTTTATTTGAAATGTGGGCAATCAAAACATCGACCTACTTAAAAAAAATTCTTCTACAGAAGAATTTTTTTAACACCCGTTTCAAGTAACAAACTACTAAACCAGCGAGGGGGGAGGGGAAGGATTTTGTGAACCACCATCTTTACTCTCCCTCAGAAGGGGAGACCGAAAACCCCAGCCAGACCCCTCCTGGTATTATCAGCACAATAAGATCGCGCATGCGCTAAAAGAATAATATGCAAAAAGTGCTTGTACCGCTGGGGTAAGGATTGTTTTCTGTAGTTTCTGCGCAAGCGTAGATTTTCTGGCTTGTCTACGCTGGCGTCTGGGCCCACATGTTGGTAAACATTCCCTTAAAGATGGCCTCTTGCTGCTGCTGAAATAGTGACTCAGTCCACAGCATCTCTCAACTGCCAAAGTACCATTTTTATTACTTGAACTCTTCATTCGAGTCTGAGTACGATGGACAATTTAGTCGAATATCTTAAAGGTAAGTCAGTACTGCTTTCTTTTCTCTCACTTTTTTCTTTTTTTTTTAGAGTAGTAGCATTAACTGATTGTCGCTTTTAACATTAACTGATTATCACTTTGAAAAGAGCAATGTGAAATATTTTCATGGGCATGCTTACTTTTTCGATCGTAGTTCCACGATACTAATGCATCAGTTTAAGATTTTATGAGACAGTTTGAGATTTTTTATGTGATTTTGGATAGTGCATGGTAGAAATAGATCTTCATTCTCGATATTCGAAGAAGACTGATAAATTTCGAAAAAAGAAAAATTCCCTCCAATTTTGTTCAATTTGTACACATTTTCATGTGTAGTTCCAAAAGAATAAAATGTCTAGCGTGTCACTGACATCCACGTGATGGGTTGATAAGTGGTTTGATGTCATAAAGAGTGTGATGATAGGATAATTCGATGGGTTGGTTTAATCTTATTTACCATCTGTTTATAAATATTTTATCAGTTTGAAATATGAAATTTCAAAAATGATATGATAAGATTGAAATATAAACTGATTGCTAGATTTGATTTTGGAGTGTCATGAAAAGAACAGTTTTTCTAGATGTAAAAAAAATGCTATTATTATTAATCTCAAATTTCTTACATTGTAACTCATTAATTTCATAGGAGGTATTTTTTGCCTTTATGTCTTTGGTTGAACGAAAACATCCTTCGAAACGTTAAAATATGTGCTTGGTAAAATGTAAATAAATGCTAGGTATTTATGAAAAAAAAACATTTATTTAAAAAATTCTCAACTCTTAAATCAATTATTCTGATCTCCCTCATAAAATTTTTTCAACTCTTTCTGTTTGTTTAATTTTTTCAAGTACTTTTTATGATGCTATACGAATCTAAATATCTATTAATTAGTCTAAAATATTAATAAATAATCTAAATCACGATGTTTAATTTATTCTTCATTCGGATTATTATTTAAAAACACTCGAACTAGAAGGTTAATTATATTTTTTGTCGAGTAGGAAGTTTCAAAATTTCTTTCGCTTAGTTTTCAGATAAAAAAAAATGACTGTTTTCTTTCTTTTTATTTACAAGAATGAAACATTTAGCTTTTCAAATTAAAATCCAGCGACTCGATAAAATATTGGATTATGCTATCCTAGTTGCATTACTTAATTATTTTTGTATGTTTTATATTATTTTGCTTTCTAATTATTGAAGGAAAAAAAAACTATTTGAACATAAAACTAAATAGTATTTAAACTGCATCAAAACAGTTTGATTTTTCTTATGTCATCTAACATTAAATTATTTTTAATTTTTAATTTCGTTTAAAATTCGTCCTGATATTCAAGTCATTGCTCGTAAAAAAAACCGAGATAGTCGAAATTTGCATATGCAGATTATATTAAATTATATTATTATTATATTATTATTTATTATGATTAGATTATCAGATTATATTATTATTTTTATATGCAGATTATATTAAAATAAATTTTTAAAAATTAGTTTTTGAGATTCGAGGAAGAGAAAAAAGAAGTACCGACACTCGTACTGTTAAAGATTCTCTAAAGGGCTCAATTTGGCTCTATATAAAATGCACAGATCACTCATTTTTTAAAATAAAAGTCCTCTCGTAAAATATAATATGAGTGAAAAATGAGCACTTTTTAAATATTTCACAAATTTCATTTTTGTAAGTTTGGTATAATAATTTATTTCAATTTTTTTATGAAATATTTTAATGCTTTTTCAAAATTTTCTTCAAAAACTTGAAATTTGGTAATTTTTGATTATTAGATTTCTACTATCCTTCCCCCTTCTTTCTCTCTCTCTCTCTCTCTCTCCCTCTCTCTTTTTGAAAAATAAGTGAAATTTTTTAAAAGAAAATTTCACTTCAATCAAAATAAATTGCAGTGTTTCTGTCCTTTTTCATAGCAAGGGTTTTAATGGTTTTATCAAATATTTTCTTCAGAGAAGGAAAGCTGTCTCTCTTACAGCTATTTCACCTGCTACTTGTAGGGAAATATTTTTTCTTCATGTCATTTGCCAATCTTGATCTGGAATTTATTCTTCTTTGGAAATGAAATATCCGAAGAAGATTGTTTGCCTGGAAAAGTTCTGAAAAGAACAGTTTAGACAAATTGATTAATAAAGTTTTCTAAATGGTCTGGGATTGTTTAAATGCTGAACACTTGAAAAACAAAAGAAAATGATTGAGTTAAAAGGGTTACTTTTATCAAAAAATTATAGTTTTTTTTTAATTATTTGGTTATTTTAGTAAGCAGTAAGTTTGGTGAGGTTAGTGGATGTAACAAATTTTCAATTAAATATTTTGAATACTTTCATCTTCATGGTTTGTTAGCAGAATATATTTTTTTAATTTAAATTTTGATAAACATGCAAGTGTTATTATTTTAGAAGCCTTAAATCGACCCGTCCATTGCGTTGTGTGCTTCATTTTCTGCTTAGTTCTGGACGCACTTTAAACAAATATTTTTCCATCATTGCTTTATTCTGAATTTAAATCTTAATTCTGAATGTTATATATCTTTATAAATAAAATTCTTCTGTGCGTGTGTATGTGACTGAACTCCTCCTAAACGACTGGCCCGATTTTAATGAAATATTTTGTGTGTGTTCAAGCGGATTCGAGAATGGTTTAGATTCACAATTCAGTTCCCCACAAATTGTAGAATTTTAATTATTAATTAAAAACTAACTTTCCCGCCAAAATAACTTCCTTCCCCCATCGCGAAATGAGTAAGGTTTTAGGGTTTTTTTCTAACAGCGATGCGGTTATGCTTAACATGTTTCCGATCGATTATTTCAAACGATTTTTTTATTTTCATCGCATTTATTGCATTTAAAATTAAGCATCGTTAATTAATCGACCTTTAAGGTTCATTCTGATGTACTTTTGAATTAAAATAAAACAGAATAAAGGAAATTAAAAATTTCTAATCTGTCCAACTCATGTAGGAAAAAAAAATGCTTTTTCTGTTGATGAAGTTTAACGCATGCGCATTTTGTTGAGCACTTTATTTAAACGGAGACAAAACTATTGGTTTGCTGTTTTGTTTTACTTCGGATACACGCTGTTAAAAGGTTAGTTATGTTGCTTTTGTAACTAAACAGTATTTCTGTTAGTTATATATTTTTAAGTACATCTTTTTTTAAAGTTATTTTAAGTCGTAGTAATAAGTAATTGCCAAATGAATAAGGCTTCGGGTTTTTTCCCCATGCTAACAAGGTTCGGCTTAACATGTTTTCAAGATTCTGTTTATATTCTATTAAAATTTTTGCTGCAAATTAAATCCAGAAAAATGTAATTTTCAGCAAAAGATTCTTTGAAATGAAATAAATAAATATATTTTTCTAAAAAAAGTAAACGCAGGTGCAATCGTAGTTTAAAAGGAAAACCATAAAGTTGCCATCTTTGGCAAATTATCGCCAACTTGGCGAAGAAGGGGGTTAAACCCGTATTTTTAGCTTTTCCTCAAAATGAAATTTTGTGATGCTCATCAAAATTTCAAATACTCTATGCATTCTACTTTTAGTTACAACTCTGAAACTTTATGTTTTTATATTTTTTTTTATTGAAGATCGCTCCCCTCAAGGCTCAGCTCCCGTATACGGCCTCCGCCAAATTGGCGAGAAATTTGGCGATAAAGGGAAAATCACATTTTAAACAAATTCAAGCATGCAAAATATTATGAAAATTTCAAAACAATATTTGTGTCTACTAATAAAGATTTACAAATTGGTCGTTGGGTCCGGATTTGAATGAATACTCTGCATGAATTAAACAATTTTGCTTTCATGAAGTTGATTTATAAAATTAATAATATAGATACTGTGAAATTGAAAACTATATTTTGTGAAAAATACGTTTAAATGTACATTTACAGATCAAAACCATAATTGAAATAAATTAAATTTGTTAAATATTCATATTTATTAAAATAATTGTTTATTTTATGAAATATATACATCTATAAATTTAAAATATTTTTGTAAGAGTTCTCAAAGAATATAAAAGAAATACTATTGGTGAAACCAAACCATTTCCTTTTTTTCACCAAAAAAAAGTTCAAATAAAAATTAGACTTTCTTAATAGCATTTCATTAGTCATAAAGATTAATTTATATTCATATAACATTTTTAAACTATATATGCAGCCATAAACAAGTATAATAAAAAATTTGAAGCAAATCAAAATTCACCTGTTTTATAAATTATG
>JAOUZG010002851.1:4256140-4308276 GCA_026289955.1 Argiope argentata | reverse complement strand
TCTCCATAAGAACCATCCTCGTGTCTCAACGAAAATATTAAAAAAAAAATTAGCCGAATCGGTCGAGCCGTTCTCCAGTTTTGCGCTTAGCAACGCATTTCGAGCTCCATTTTTATTATAATAGATATATATATATATTTGAAGTGAGAAAAATAAACCGAATGATCATGTTTTGATTATCAGCAATATGGGGGAAAAACATAAGATGAACTATAATTAGTAAACAAAACAGTTTGAATTTCCCTTTGACAATGAAATAAGTTTTAAAAAGAAAAAAAAAGGAAATCCACGATCGCAAAACTCAAGATATAATTAGTTTTGGTCCTTATTTGTCTTTAAATCTTTAACTAGTTTAAACCGGTTTGAAACAATCACAAGACTCTATCGGTATGTATCTATCATTCCCTCTCTCTTACACACTATGTGTGTGTGTGTGTATGTATATGAATATACATCATTTTTAAAAACTTAAGCTTTTGATTTTTCTAGCTGGCAAACAAAGTGGATCGATTTTCTGATGAAAAAACCCAGCGTTTTTCTAAATATGGACCTATAAGTATTCAGTTAGTTTCGTGATTGTTTCAAATCGTTTTATAGTAGTTAATGGCTTAAATTAATTAAGACAGTTTGTAAGAATTCAGAAAATGAATAATTTGGAGATCATGTTGTAACTTTAATTGGCGATGAATCACCAATCGTAACCAACTTCTTCGTTATTTTCTAATAACCATAAAAGCGAAAAATGGATGCCTCAAAAGGGAAAAATCCTCACTTTGTTGCATCAAACCAAAACATCATGTTGTTGCCACATGATTATAAATTTTATTTATTAATAAAATTATATCACTTTATAGAATCTTACGAAATGGATGCTTTTGCTCTCTGCCTCGATGGCCACACGTTCTTCTCCTACTGGCTGCTGACCAAAGCACGCGACTGGCTCAGAACGTGTGGAAGATCTGACGCAGGGATCAGATCTCTGCTGGAGTTGAAATCCCAGGATCCGGATTTGTACTATGTCTTCCTGATAATGGTGGCGACGGACGTGACTCCTTTCGAATTCCGGATGCTTGCCGAAAAGCTTGTGCGGCAACTGCAAGATAAGGGAGTGACTGATAAATACGACGTGGGGGTGAAGGCACTGTTGAAATTTAGGGCTCGAAATCCGAAACTTTGCGCGGACTTCTTGCTCTCTTTGGCGAAGAAGGAGACAGTTCCCAGAGTGTACAAACGATTTTGCACGAATATTCTGGAGGGGCCGCTCAACGAGGAAGAACATAGCAAATGCGAAGACCGAATAAGATGCACAAAGAAATACAGGTGCAAGTATCCGGAGAAGTACTATTATCACCTATTGTACTTATTCGCAGTGACCATGACCCCGGACAGACACGAAAGAATTGCCCAGAAACTTAAGATATTGGAATTCAGGAAAAGTATGTCATTATATTAATTTAACTTTACCATGTATAATATTAACTTAACTATATAAATAATCAATTGTCCTTCTGACTGTATTGCTATTGTAAATGAAACATTGTTATCTAGTTTAAGTCCTGCCATCCTGCTTTACACTTGTTATTTAATTGATTAATAAGCTTTTTTGTCCTCGTAACATCAAATGTAATACTTCAATAGATATTTTGACGTAATTTGGTCAAATATGGCTTTTTCGCCGTTAAACCTCACAAAACAACAATAGCAATATAAATTTTAGTAGTTTTAACATGGGGGAAGATCTGATCCAGGTAAAATCCTTCCTGGAGATAAAATCCCAGGATCCAGATTTATATTGTGTTTTTCTGATCCTGGTGGCGACGAATTGGTTTCACTTGGTTGTTAATGGACGTTGAAAATGCCAAAACTCGCCAATCTTTGAGTGCACATCTAACTTATGAGAAGAAAACAAGCATTTGTTTTCGCTGCTTATGCAAAATTTACAGGAGGAAAATTGTATTTCAGCCAATCCTTAGCAGTTAATTAATATCGATATTTGGTAACCATATAAGCTTTTTTTTCTCTCAATATTAACCTTATTGGTTTTGTCATTCAGTTTCTCGTTTCTAAGTAATTTATTTAATAAAAATATTACAGACAAATAACAGCTCAATGAAAATATTACATTGAGATTAAAGTAAAATCTTTCAAGAAAAACAATAATAATATAATTTTTTTTTTTTTTTCAAATTTCCTGCCTCTTAAATTTTTAATACTCTTCGTTACTAGAGTATTTCTTATAGCATATTGTCAGAAATTATTTTAATTAATATCAAATAAACTTTATCATAAACATTTATAGTTACTTTTCGGTTATAAATCATTATTTTTTAATAATTTGGTATTTTCCAGTGATTATCTGAGGACATTGTAAATTCTTAAAAATTAGAACATTATCTATACATTGGTTCTCGTTTGATTACTGTACCATTTTTTTCTCTTAAAATCAGGAATATTTTTTGAATCCTTCTTAATTTTAACTATTACTTGTATCCTATTATTAGCAAGGTAATATTATTTAATTAATTTCCTAATTTTTATCCTAAATTATGTCCATGTTGCGTTGTTGTTTTAAAAGCATCTCTTATTTCCTGATTCACATCTCAGAACACACGCACTAAAAAGTTGATGACCATTAGAATTCTCGGGCTGCAAACAAAATGATAAAAATATCTACGCATATTTAATTTTTTAAAATCAATTTGATTTTAATTACGAAGAGAAAAGTCCTTTCGAATTGTGTCTGCTGAGATTAATACAATTATGTTAAGCTGAACTTAAATTTGAGAATTTTTGTTTCTGAAAACCATATCTGCGCATCAATTCGTTGTGATTTAATATGCTAAAACGTTTAAATTTCATTTAATATATTTTTAAATTGTAGAATTTTATTCTCTTTTACTCTTTTTGTCTATCAATGAGTTTACATACTCAAGTTTACATGTAAATAACAAAAGCTGAATATTTTCTTGAAAAAAAAATGAATAATCTGAAAATAATTTCTAGCAGTTTAAATAATAAAAATATTGTTAAAGTTGTATTCAGCAGTTTTTGCCAATATTGTATACCATTTTATATTTTCAGAAAAATAATTTGTTGATTTTTATCCTCTTACAGGAGAATTGGACTTTGAATATCCATTCTGGAGCACCCTTAGGATGTTCTACTACGTCATCGAATCTTTGACGAAAAAATTTGTAAATGTCGCACAAACTTAAATATATATATACATTCATTATTTTATATGGGAACAAATTGTATATTTCTTAATATATTCAGGAAATTACATAATTTGGTAACAAAAATAAAAAATATTTTGAAACTTTTTGCATTGTTGTATATGAATTTAACAAAAACAGTTATTATATTGGTTTTAGAACATTGAAAAAAAAATCAGGTAAATTATCCCATTTGAGGTCCACACTTATACTTTAAACAAGAATACGTCAAAGCATTTTTCATTAAAAAAATTAAAATATAGAGGTAAATGCAAAAATTTAAATCTGCAATCGCAGATTTCAAATTATCATATGAGAACACCTTTTTATTTCGTAAACCATAATCGGTCTTAACCCTTAGTAGCCTGATTTACGAAAGTGATTTATTTTTAATATTACCGTGTTTGCTTGAGGGCCTAGATGAAGGGAAAAATAGCTAAAAAAATCACAATATTTTTTTTACATATTTATTTAGAAAAAAATAAACAGGTATCAATTTAGATACTTCAGGCATTAACGCCATAAAGAAATCAGATATACCTATGCATGATATAATGCGAAACATTGATTGTTTTTATTATCTCATAACGACACTTTACACATTTTACAGAACGAGGAGGTAAGTTTTTAATTTCGTTGGAAAGAATATTATACAACAGTAAAATACGTACAACCAACCTATAAAAAAAACTAATAGTAATGTGAACATTCGGTTTAAAAGATTGGTATCAAAATTGAAACTCTAGGTTATTAAGGGTTAACAGCTGAATCGATGAATTGGTCCATCAGAAATATTCTGGTAAAAGGTAGGCTGTGCCTTGTTATGTAACTCTGTAGAAGGATAGGAATTTTCGATGAGTTGGAAAATGACATTTGAAACCCAGAATCGAAACTGAGACGTTTTGCGCCGAACGTTGACGATTGTGATTCAGAATCCAAATGGGCATGTTCTGTGTTTGAGGTCGAGTGTTGCGATTGAAAATCTGCAACAAAATGCATACGTTTGTACTTTCTTCATTCCTATTGAAAAGCTATTTTGCGTTCATGTTTAATTCAATCAGTTTCCAATTTTAAATTATCCCCATTCGTTTTTGTTGATTGAAGGTTTTGTCGTTTCAAAGTTCTGTGTTTTTTTTCTTCCAATAGAATTCTTTCCTTAGTTTCCGGTTCTTGTTTGCTCTTCCGTTTCCTTTCGTTATTTCTTTGCAAAACTTCATCGGGAGAAAGCTTAAGATGCCCCATTTATGTTTATTCATTGTTTAACGTACAGACAAAAACGTAGTTTGCTGAAGAAAAAATTATTTTATTTATTTATAGTTATTTAGTTATTTTTTTTAATTTTATGCCATGGAATATGACAGCAGCATTACCACTTTAGAGAAATTTAAAAAAAAATTTAGTAACGTTGCCCTTGATTTAAATTCGGTGGGGAAATGAAAATTTTTGGCGAGAAAGTTAGTTTTTAATTAATTAATGAAAATTAATGACGGAATATTTGAAAAAACTGTATTGGCATGAGTGTAATTGACTACGAATTTTAAAAAAAGTGTATTTGAACTCGAGTGAATGAATAAAAAGTATTTTAATAACAATAGAAAATTTGAACACGATATATAAAGTCTAATGTAACTACTGTGAATTAATAGTAGGAATTGAAGAAAGAAAAAAAAAAGCATTGCGCAACATGTTTCGTTATTTGTGTCACGAATTCTGATCAGGTAAATGGACACGATTGATATCAATCGTTGAAAAGAGAAATTGCTAATTCTTATTGTGTTTAATAAAACAGACTGCAGTAGACAATGGTTGTCTGAAATATTGCTATTCAAATCTCCATAATCCGAAAAAAGTAAAATTAAAAAATCGCACCTTATTTTTATGCATATCATTGTATTTACCGTTTTCGGCATCTTTTGTTTTTCAAACTTAAAATCAGATGCATTTTCTATGTTTGCTGTTTTTACTTCGTTCCCGAACTTTATTTATTTAGCTATTTCCCCATATCAGAAAAAGCTAGATTCACCGCTGATTCAATTCATTGTTCCGTGTTAGCGGATACTTTTTCTACTTAGCTTATCCTGCCGAGGCTCGGTGGTCTAGGGGTATGATTCTCGCTTTGGGTGCGAGAGGTCCCGGGTTCAAATCCCGGCCGAACCCGAAGTCTCCATTAAGTTTTTCTCCCCCCCCCCCAAAAAAAAATATCAAGAATGATTTTTAAAAAATAACGAAGCAGGAAATGCTGATAGCAAAATAAATTATTAGAAGATTTGTGATATTTTCTTTTTCATTTGTAACAGTTTGTATTTTATTTGGTTTATAAATTGATTACTTCACATTGATCAGTGTAATTTTAAACTTCAACGAACCGTAAACTGTACTTGTGATTCAAAGAGATCGTGAACAATCGACCCTCCTCTTTTATTTATTTATTTAGATTAAGTGTGTGTTTTACTGATAACTAACTGACATTTTTTATCAGAAGTCGATTTTCATGTCACTTAAAACAAACTTTTAAGTTCAAAGGCATCATTTTTATTGCCAACTACAATAGTTTTATGATAACCAGCACATTTTTTTTAATAAATTCATCTTTGATTACAAGCACGATAGTTCACTAGTCAATTGTTATGAACTAGGAGATATTAAAATTTTTTTATTACTTATAAATAGAAATTGCTCATTGTAGGAATAAGATTAATTTATTTTACTATTCAAGACAATTGCTATGGCAAAAGCGAAAGAATCAATCACAACCGATTGCTAACGGTTTCTACCTCACACATTTAAAATATGTTCCCCCTTTATTCCCCTATATTGTTCCCCCTTTGTACATTTTTATAAAATACTAAAGAGTTATTGACATTTTGGTTTGATTCGAAGAAAGACTACCTGGATTTCATAGAAGTTTCGTTCTTTCGTCTTCCATGACCTCCTCGAAGGTCGTGTTCCTGACTATAACCACCAGTCCCATCAACTTCCTGCCTAGGTAGAATCTTATTGTATCTCCTTGAATTAATCTTACAATTCAGATAGAAAGCTTTCGAAGATTTGAAGCATCAGATAAGGTAGGATATCGTTCATTCCAATCGAATGGGTCCCAAGCTTAATCCATGCACGAATGTTGCTTTTGCCTGCTGAAGTATTTTTTTTTTTGTACTTATAGCCTGTGTATTTCCTCTAAGAGGTTCAAGGTCGCATTTTCTACCTCGTTGCCTAGAAACAGAGAGAGACGACTGTGTCACTCGCACCCACAATGCGAACGTAGATGAATCCCACAACTCCGAAAAAACTGTAAGGATCTTGAACAAAGCCATCGGAATACCTTAACAGCTATGCGAAAAAAAAGAGTAACACTGTTGTCTGCCTTAGCGTTGCTAGGCAAACAACCAGTAACGAGGTAAAAAATGTGACCTTGAAAATTCTACAGAAAATACTGTCTGTCCATAAGGAGATCTCTGCCCGACAGTCGTCTATGTTTACGGCGGTCGTTATAGAAACAGGTTACTGCAGGAAGAGTCCATTTCGCAGAGGTAGAAATTCATTCAAGTTTCTTACGCTGGCGCGTTTAGCGCCTAATTGGCGGTATTGATATATTGCCTTCAATTTTCGAAAGCAAATTCGAAAAATAATTCGCTTTGCCGAAAATCATTTGCGTACTTGGAATTTTGAAAAAATATATTATTCCTGTTAGAATAATACAGAAATTCCTATCTGATTAGTACAGAAAGAACAGAGTAAATCCAATAGAAAAACTGAATAATTATTTATATGTCTAACGAGTGCACAAGAAAAAAAAATTAAATAGAATCCAGCATGACAAAAAATTAATTTTCATTTTATTTGTTTTAAATTTATGTAAGTTCTTAAGATCAAATTCTCCGCAACAAACGCGAAGTAATCTGTCTAATTCAACATAAAAATAATAACATAATAATTGTAATTATTTCATAATTTTTATAAAAGGTTGCTGTTACAAAGTAAAATATCCATTGTTAAATATGCTTAAAACCTCTCCAAAATAAATGTATTTATTTATTTATTTTTGATATATATACTATTTTTCGAAACTCAAAATTAACAATTACATTTTATCAAATTTTAAGGATAATCAAAAGTATGTTAAGCTGAACTTTTGATTATCGACATATTGAATAACAGAAAACAAGAGCACATTATTGAAAAAATAGAAAATAACAAAAAGGAATCAAATAAATTTCGTAGCTTCAGAAAATAAAGTAAATAAAATTCTATATCTTCTATAACTTACGATTAAACTAATTGAAATGAAACAAAAAAAAAGCAATTTTAAAACTCCCTTTTTATTTATAACAACACATTAATTATTATTAAAAGAGTGCAAAACTAGCAGAGATCTTGTGACAGTTGTGTACTTTCAATTAAAAGAATTCTAAATCACTGTGACAAGATTCCGTTTCTTCTGAATCGGAATCCGATTCAGTACTTCCAATCTGAATTACCAGTTCTAAAACCCCATCTTTTTCCCAATACGAATTTTCAGCAAGTTTCAAGCAAAATTCTATAACATTACGCACAATTTTGCGTGCTTGTGATTTTAAAGTCTCTCCATTCTTAAATCGAAAAGGCATTTTAAAGGATCTCAAAATTCAAGAGACAAAAATTATTAAATAATGAAACGCAGTTAATATTAACCAAAGAAAATATTAATAAAATATAAAAGAAGTAAGCTAAGCAAATATGAAGATACCAGCTACTGCGGTAAAAGCGAGAAGACGAATGAGCAATAGTTTTTTTATCGCTTCATTTTTTCGCCAAGATAAAGAATATCCTCGCAGACTTCCGTTCGATTCCACCCATTCGAAATGGATCCTCAATATCGACGCCTGTTTCCATAACGCCCGCCGTAAACATAGACGACTGTTGGCCAGAGATCTCCTTATGGACGGACAGTACACATATTATAATCACAGTTTCCCCTGAGAGGGCTTGAAAAAAGTGACTATTATTTTTTCATTTATGAATTGTTAGGAAAACTGCATCAGCTGCTTTCTAATTGGCCTTTTTTCAAACGAATGGATTTTACTTGGGAATAAGATAGTTGAGTAACATCTAGAAAATTTCTTTTTGGGGCTATCTGCTGTAAATCACTATTTATGTGTGAGAAGAAACAAATCAAGGATTGATCATCACCAATTTTTAAAATTAAAAACTTTGCAAGAGAATAAATGATAATTAGTGAATAATTAACAATTTTCTCGAAACTACATTTATAGGAATGGATTACTTAAATTCGTATGATTTTTTCTTGTTCTTATACGAAGAAAAGTATTGTAATCGTCAAAATACCGAAACAAGATTTAAAAGTTAGACAGAAGACAAATTATGTTGTGTTAATATGCGAGAATCGGCTGGGAGTCGTGTTCCTAAAACTATCTCACATAATCTATACACAGTATAAAATGAAGTCTCCTGAAAGCATGTATAGGAACCACAAAAACTCGAGAAATAGTCAATGGATATTGGAGATATTTACAATATTTTGAAAAGTATTTATTGGGGAAGGTTTTACTACATTAAAGTCATATCAAAATAAAAAGGAGAGTTTTATAATTGTAATTTGCGTGAAAACTTCAAACTACGCATGTGCAAATAGCAAGATCTGTGGAATGCATATGTGATACATTTCTTTGTTTAGGTCTGATTTGAAACAGCGATTCAAATCTCATTATGCCGAAAAGAAGGAAGTCCAACCTTGGCTGGAACACATTAAATGCTAAAAAGCCGTTAGTCCAATAATTTGTGACCACTAAGTCACAAATTATTGGAGTAGCGTTAAAATTAATAATTCCCAAACAATATTCTCTGATTAAATTAATAGGAAAATTCTTGTTTAATGTGGAAGATTATATTGCGGACAGATGTTATACATTTAAAATCTTTGTTATAAGATGGAGTAAATTTGGACAACTTGCCGCTTTTGGCGATCAGCTGTTCCAATATGGCTCACTGGAAATATTGTTTGTGCTTAATATTAATTAGATCCTTTATTCCTAACTTAATGCTCCTATATATTCTTCCAAAAATGCATATTTTGAAAAACTAAATTGAGGCTGTTATCAAAGCAATATTTTAATAACCTTATATCCTTACTATTCAGTGTCCTAACACAATACCATCCTATAATGCTATTCTAATATAATCTAGTCCCGTGACGTCGTAGTGCTAGTAAAAATGAAAATGTCCGATTCCTCTTTCCAATTTTCGCGATGCCGCAACTCCTTTTCGGTCATATCAAATACAAAAACAAATTCACCCTTTCTTAGCTTTCAACCAGAGGAAAAGAAACACGCGAAAAGTTAAGTGACGAAACGATCAAAATATATCTTTAAGAATCAATTAAATCTACACTAAAAAAATTTACAGCAATTAAACTAGGGAAAAAATGAAAAATAATATTTTTTAACTTTAAGATTGTGCAAAAATTAATTTTGCATCGTTATAATTTTTCTAAAAAATGAATATTTTGGAAAGTTATAACGAAAACCCCTCTTAACTCAATATTTTTAATTAAACAGAAATTTAATTAAAATTTGGAAAAAAAACACTCTGAAATGCACATTCTATATGTTTGAAGTGAATCCGCAGGGCCTGACTAAAGCTGAACATACGAGGCAGTTGCCCCAAGCCCCCACATAATTAGCCCCCCCCCCCAAATCGAATAGAAATTTTATTTTACGTTTCTTATTTAATGAATGTTCTTCATTACTTAAGTAGTGAAGTAGAGGGGGTCTCCAAAGAAGTTTTTGCCCCAGGTCCCAACTGAGCGAAATCGGGCCCTGTGAATCTGTGTTAATTTTGGTGACTCTTGGTCAAACGGTCGAGCCTTCACAGGGCAAACGGATTCAAACTTCTTTATAATAAGAAAACAGCTCATTCATCTTTATTGAAAGTAAAATTGAAATCAATTATATATATTACTTTTCATTGTAATAATTTATTTTAAAAATTCAGTTTCTTCTTTTTTTCACATGATTGTATGGCGGTTTGTAAGAATTGGAATATTTTTTTACTTGCTATAAATCAAATTAGGGCTGGAGTTAGTTCAAGTTCAAGTAATGTACGTGCATTTCGTTGCATTAATGAAATTTGGGAATTGACATTTTGCTTGTGGGGAGGGGGTGATCCGAGATACGCAGTTATGTGATCATGTTACTTTGACGTCAGGTGTATGCTCTACCGATATCAACGAGTAAATAGAGAAAAGTTCGTTCCATTTCAGCAGACGAAACTGGAATTACCTTCAGAATGTGGGACAGCCGAACTTACAGTTATGCCGTTCACTTTTTCTACCAGTTCATTCCTACCGCGGCTCGGTGGTCTAGGGGTATGATTCTCGCTTTGGGTGCGAGAGGTCCCGGGTTCAAATCCCGGCCGAGCCCTACGTACATTTTAAGTTCCGTTCGTAGAACAGAACAAATTTATATGAGTATATGATTTTGTCGATGTTATATAAATTGAGATAAGCAAGTTTTTAATGAAAAAATTATTTTTAGCTATTAATTAAAAAAACAATTTATATATTTATATAGAATCAAAAGTTTTTGTGGGGGAAAAAAAGAAAATTAAAATTTCATTTTTAGATACTATATTATATTAACTATTAAAAACAAAAAGATCTTACCAAGTGCTGAATAAATTTTGAATTCTTCAATTTCCCTGAATTAAACATAACTTTAAAAAATTTATCTAGATATTCACGCACTTATAAAACATCATTTGCAGAATATTTATTTGTGATAATGTTGCAGAGCAAGTGGTTCGGTGGTCTAGGGGTATGATTCTCGCTTAGGGTGCGAGAGGTCCCGGGTTCAAATCCCGGCCGAACCCAAGAACGTTTTTTTTTTCTCTCGCATTTAAGAAAAATAAAATAGATAACTAATTAAAGTGGAAGTAAATAATAAAGAACCAAGTTTTTAAAATTAGATTTTGGTCCTCTGTAAAACAAAATTCTTAATTCTATAAGGATAATTTTAGTCTCCACTTTGTGGAAAAGTATAAAGAAAAGAGAGATAGAGATAAGAAGACGCAAATTTCGTTCTGCATTTTTTTAAAAGCTCATTGTTCAGTAAGATACAAATAAATAATTTGAAAAAAAATAAGAACAAACTTATCAAAGAAGAGACCATTTTTGAACCTAGGAAACACAAAACTCGGGAGCTTTTGAATGAAATTGCTCTGAATTTTTTATATTATACTAATGCTAGATCTTGTCTGGAATGTCGTTGTATTATGTAGGATTCAAACTGCCGTCACAATATTTTGCGTATTCCACTTATTTTTTTACGGCATTAGTTTATTTATATTTATATATCATCATCATCATCATCAATATATATCAATCAATATCATCATCATCATATGATTCCAAGCGTTTTTTAAATGACTTGTTCTCAACTTCAATTCAACTTGTTCTCTCTCTCTCTCTCTCTTTGACCTTATTCCTCTTTTATTGATATTTTTTTAATTCGTGACTACTCATATTATTTTTAACATTTTGTAATAGTTATGTGTACACGTGTTTCTGTGTTGGTATATTGACGGTGTTTTACTTCATTTTTTACCCTTGTTTGCTGTTTGCAATTTGCTTATACATGGTGTAGAGCTATGCCATTCATTATTCTTTGCTGTTCTTTTTGACGAGTGTTTTGATTTATTTTGCGGTTTGTGTTTCTTGGTGGTTTTGTTTATTGTATTCTGTAAATGGCACCAATCTGAGCAGTGAGAGTATTTCAAATGAATAGATAAATAAATACTTTTTTAATTCCGAATAAGCTTGTATTAATTTTTGTGAGAAATCTTATTAAGTTTTCATATTGCGAATTCCATTAACTTTTTTTGTATGAGAAGTGTACTTTAGAGGGCATTCATCACATTATAAGAGTACTTATTGAAGGCACACTCGATAAATAGGACTCAGAGTTTCAACTTAAATTCAAACTCAGGCTTTCGACTAATATTCACGTTTCAGATCTCCTCAAGTCCTAAAAGCACATTTTTGACATTATGTCTCTCTAAGAACACGATAACTCAAATACACTTTGAGCTAGGTGAATGAAATTTGGCATATGGTCTAGCATCCAAATTTGACGATTCCCATAAAATTTTGAACAAAATTTATTGACAGGAAGTCTGTCTGTCTGCATAATCACAAGTGAACTCGATAGCTCCAAAATGCAGAGAGTAAGGAAAACAAAATGTAACGCCTAGATTCAACTGCTAAAATATAATATCTTATCAAATTTCTAAACAAATTTGTGCAAGGGTTGACCGTCTGCGGGTCTATATTTTTGAATGCATATAAAGGTACTAACTCATAAATGGGACTGTTTAAATCAATGTTATCTTACGACTACAATTCTAGTTAGTGCAACTTTTTCGTAACGAATTTTGGTATTAATCGGCCAACAAAATAAATTTCTAAAATGTATATTCTCGCGACAAATTTAGTAAAATTTTAGTACAGTTCCAAATAAAAAGTGTCTTATAACATGGTCATAATTTTAAAAGTAACTTTAAGTTGTTGTTGTTTCTAATGGCGCTTGACATAGACAAGCTCGCTGACGCAGTCATCAACTTTAATCCCAGGATGCACCTCTTGTTTCAAGTAGCTCCAAATAGGCCAAGAGTACGTCTTAGCTATTCACGCATCACATTCGCCAGCAAGGCTCATTTTTCAGGGGTACACATAAGTGGTGCACTGGGGAAATGATAATAGAGGGAGTGCAACGCTATTTTGGTGAGGGCAAGATGAAATCACGTGACTTGGGGATATCATTTGTATTCTCTGTAACCGTATTATATTTCATTGGTAGATTATTGCTAGCTTTTAACTGTTCATTTCAACCAACATTAAGTCATGCTACGTAATTGGATGCACACACAAAAAAACCTTCTAAGGATAGTCCTGCATTCTTTCGCAGCTATGTACGTTAAACATATCTTATTTATATCCATTTTAAGTCAGTTTAAAATTTCGTAACTTGGATCATTTAGCGATTTGATGTTATAACTGAATAATATTTCATAGTTTGGTTTAACTATTGTATTTAATTTCATTAACTTGTCACTAAGTTTCATTTAAATGGATATATATATATTGTTGTTGTTACTTATGGCACTTTCCATTGGACAAGCCCCGCTGATGAAAGCATCAGTAGATTTAAGCCCGAATGAGCGTCTCTTGTTTTCGAAGTGGCGCCAACTAGGGCCAAGAGTACGACTTAGCTACACGCTCATCACACTTTCACTTGCGCAGCCACTTTTCACGGGGGGGGGGGCGCAGTCACACATCTCACAGATAGCACACAGAAGAGCAACCATGCCCGAACCCGGGACTACTAGAACACGTGGAAGATGCGCTATCTCTGAGTCAGAGAGCCGGCTATGGATATATATGCATTATATTTCGCTAATCGCTTTATTTTAATCACGAGTTCGTTGCACGCGCTTGGCTGCAAGCTTGGCGTGATTTTTTTTTTCTCGCCAGTACAAGTGTATATATAAAGTGTATACATCATCGACCGATTAATAATTGTACATTTATTTTAATACTAATAATTTTCCATAATATTTATAATATGTTATTTCTTACCATAAATATTCTAATCGTATTATACCATGAACTATATTAAATCCTCATCGCGAATAAAATAATGAAACTAAAACGTATGTTTATTGAAAATGCAGTATAGTAGCATTTCTTAAAAGTGGTAGCAATTATTGCATGTTTTTATTAACTTTAATTAAGATCTAAAAATAAACCAACGGACATTCTAAAGATAAGAAACTATCAAAGAAAGAAATGCTATCTTTACAGACCAAACTTTCATCTGAATGTCAACCTTTATTAATCCCTTGCGGTATGTACCGACCCTAAAATCGCCATTTTCGCAAATATTTCAAATTTCTATATTATTTTGTATTAAAGTCAACACATTTATGATTCCAAAAATGATTATTTACTTTTTTTTCTGTTTTAGTTAGAAGCAAAGTTACCGGCAAAATTATAAACCAGAAAATGAGATATTTAAAACTGATACGAATGAGGAGGATTTTTCTCCTAATTCTAGGAATGTAATTTAATTTTTAGAAAGAAAGATGAATATAAATTCGAATGCGTTTGTTAAAATATTCAGAAAAAAAGAAAGCCTTAGATCTCTTTTTACATTATCAATTTTTATAAGAGTTTTTTTTAAATAATGATAGAAGTGTTTGAAATAATGATAGAAGTATTTGAACATGTAATGTAAAATTAAAGAGGCTTTTAGGTAAATAAAAGAAATAAAATGTTTATTTAAAGAAGAAAAGTAATTACTTTTAATTAATGCAAAAAAAACTAAACATGTTTTAAGTTAACAAACGCAGCTATTGACGTTTTGAAAACGAAAAATTATTTTCGAAACCAGTTTGCTTGTTTTTGCTTAGTAAGGCAATCTAAAAACAAGAAAGAAAAAAATACTTTTCAGGAAATGAAAATCGACCATATCGAATGCCGAGAAGCAAAAGATTTCCCGACAGTTTTTGAGTTTGCCAAGATTTGGGATATATTGCCAAAAAAGGTATTTTTACTCTCAGAATCCCCACCCCAGTCAAGTGGCTCATGTTGCGTACACTTGTTTTGATAAGTATATGACTGGCTCCTTCTATTTATATAAAAGCTCTATGGTACCTGTGATGTTTGGCTACCATTGGCGACGCCTGCGGAAACGATTGGCGAGGTTCGCCACCCCTTTTGGGGTTGTTGTTGTTTTTGTTTTTGTAAGGAGGGAGAGAGAAGAGCTTGTGTAGCGGACGGAGAAGGGTGTCTTCTGCTTTTGCTTAGATTTAGAATAGATATTTAAAGAAAAGTCTGAGTGCTGTATTTTATTTGAGTATGTGCCTTTTCTAAAGAAGTATAGAAAGCTCGAGTCATTACAACACGATCTCTTTCGAGAACCAGAGATTGGTAAAGTATTGTTGCTAGTTTAAAAAGAAAAATGTTTAAGAACGTCAGAAAAGAAGATTTGGTGATTGTATTGAATGAAATTGGAGAAGTAGCGACGATTGACATGAAGTTAGTTGAGCTAAAGAATAAACTGATTGAAAGCGAAGAATATAAGAAAGGTGAAGAGTTTGTTAGAAATTATTTGGTTTCTACAGTGGAAGATAAAAGGCAAGAAGAGGAGAGGAAAAGACAAGAGGAGGAAAATAGAAGACAAGTGGAAGAAAACAGAAAACAGGCAGAGGAAAACCATAGAAGAAGAATGGAGTTATTACAATACGAAGTGGAACTGGCAAGATTGCGGAATAATAAAAATAGAAGTTTGAGAGGTAGTGATCGCAACGGAGATAAATTAAATGTTCCCAGCTTATTAACACCTGATGTGTATGAATTGTTGGTCAGTTCAACGGAAGAGTATTTTAACGAAGAGAGTAGGGAAGATGACGCGCCAAATATGAAGCATGAAACCCCAAATGAAGTAACAGCTTGCTTTTCTTTATTACAACCCTTAAGCGCACCTGCGAAAAAGAGCAGCTGGGGTCAGGACGGTGTAAGCGGAGACGAAAACAACAATCTTAATGAGGCGACAACACCGGAAGCTGAGATGGAAACCACTGGTGGCGAAGTAGTAAATTTACGAATAGCGCAGAGAAGTTGTGAGTCACTTAAGAATGCTTACCGTCAAGGGAAGAAGAAAACAAATGGACGGGAACAAGTGCTGCAGCTAGCGCATGAATCAATTTTTGGTGCACACATGGGAATACGAAAAACTAAAGAGAGAATTCGACCTGGTGAAATAGTCAGAGTCGTTCCTCCACATGCCTATGTAGTCAAATTACCTGATGGAAAAAGAAGGAGAGTCCATGTGAACAAAATTCGAAAATTCCATACGCGAGTTTATGCAGTGGGAGTTATTTTTGAGGACGAGGAAGAATTTGGAGAAATTATAACAGTTCCTGAGAAAGATTATTCTGTGCCTTTGAAGAAAAGTGAAATTAGTGAGATTGATTTGGAGCATTTAAATGAACAACAGAGAAGACAGACAAAAGCGCTAATTAAAAAACACCAAGGATTGTTTACTGGAAAACTCAAAAAATCAAAAGTTGAAGGACATAAAATTCGCTTGATACCAAATATGGAAAGGAAAAGGCCGTATATTTACCGAATACCGGAGGCTTTGAAGAAAAGAGTTGATGAACAGGTGGACGAATTATTAGAAGCAGGATCAATAAAAGAGAGCGACGCCGACATAGCACATCCAGTAGTGTGCGTTAATAAGAAGAATGGGAGTTTGAGACTTAGTATAGATTATCGAACACTGAATGCTGTTACGAAACCAGATGATTTTCCTATGGAAAATGCTATCGACTTAATGTATAGTATAGGTAAAGCTAACATCATCACAACCTTGGATCTATTAAAGGGATACTGGGCTATTCCAATGGAAGAACAAAGTAAAGACTATACATCTTTTAAAACTCATAGAGCTCAATATCGGTTCAATGTTTTACCATTTGGACTTAAAAATTCTGCATCCACATTTCAAAGAGTCATAAATAATATTTTAAAAGATTGCAGTGAATTCGCAAGAGCATATATTGATGATATTGCAATATTTTCTCCTGATTTTGAAGCTCATCTACAACATCTGGATTGTATATTTACGAAATTAGATAGATGTGGTTTCACTGTAAACTCGAAGAAATGTTCATTTGCGAGAGCTCAAATCAGATATCTTGGACACATAATAGGCTCTGGAAAGCATCAACCGGATCCAGAAAGACAAGAGCGATACAAGAGTTGGAAGTACCAAGAACAAAAACTCAGCTGAGAAGTGCACTTGGATTGATGAACTATTACAGAGATTACATTCCAAATTATGCCGAAACTGCTCATCCCCTTACAGAATTGACGAAGAAACGAGCACCGGAAATCATTGACTGGAAAGAAGTGCATCAGGAATCCTTTCAAGAGCTGAAAGATAAATTGTCAAAAACCACAGAACTTCATACGCCATCGTTGAAACAGCCTTTCCTTATTCACACGGATGCATCTCAAATAGGTATTGGAGCATGTTTATCACAGAGTTACAACGGAAAGCAGTATCCTATCTGCTATGCGAGCCAGAAATTGACTCAAGCCCAAACTCAATGGCCAACGATAGAGAGGGAGGCTTATGCAATAATATGGGCGTTGAAGAAATTCGAAGCATGGATTTTTGGAGCGTCTAATAGGATCATCAGTGATCACAATCCTCTGACTTACATCGTTAAGAATGCTCCGCAGTCATCTAAGTTACAAAGATGGACTCTAGCTCTACAGAGATATCATCTAGATATAGAGCATTGCCCAGGAAGCAGACTGGTGAATGCAGATGCGTTATCTTGACTGCCCATCTGAAGGATGTAAATAGAACTTTCATTTATAATTTTAATATATGTATAAATATTTTACTGTACTTCTATTTGGTAATTTTGCATGCTTAATTTCTTTGAAAATTTAATTGTGGATTTAAATGTTGTATATTTGCATATTGTAACGTTTCGGCAGACCGTCACAATGGTAGACAAATTTTTTTTATTTCAGATAACAATTAAGTTAAGATTAATCATTATCTTGGGGGAAAGGTGTGATGTTTGGCTACCATTGGCGACGCCTGCGGAAACGATTGGCGAGGTTCGCCACCCCTTTTGGGGTTGTTGTTGTTGTTTTTGTTTTTGTAAGGAGGGAGAGAGAAGAGCTTGTGTAGCGGACGGTGAAGGGTGTCTTCTGCTTTTGCTTAGATTTAGAATAGATATTTAAAGAAAAGTCTGAGTGCTGTATTTTATTTGAGTATGTGCCTTTTCTAAAGAAGTATAGAAAGCTCGAGACATTACAGTACCCATTCACACATCTCTTAGATAGAGCACAAAAGAAGAACCGTGTCCGAAACGGGACTCGAACCCAGGATGCCCAGATGACAGGGAAAACTCGCTACCTCTGTGGCAGGACGTAAGCGCAATTTTAAGTAATTGAAATAAAACAAAAACAAACGAGTGAGAAGAAGAAAGCAAAAATAAATCCAATCACGAATGTAAGATATTAGTACCTTTATTTCACCTTCTAAGAGCCTTTCGATGGGCATCTCAAATATGAGGATGAGAAGTTTTCGGAATGGTGGTTGGTTCACACTGGGCTAGTGGGTACGGAAATATTGTGTGATGGCTTCCCTTATCGATAGTGAGGATTTAAAATAAATTTATTTCAAGATGCCACATATTAAACTGTAAACTGAGTGGGCTGTAACGAATGTTAAAATGGTAAATATTTTGATGCCTGGAATGAGATGAAAATTGAAATTAAAGTTAATTGGAGTGAAAAATATGTTTGTCGGTTAATCTATATACGTGATGAATAAAAAATCTCAAAGTGTTAGACAAATGAAATCTGTTTAATTACCTTTTTCGTTTAGGACGGGTTTTTTTCAAATTTCGAAAGAAATTCATCAATTTAAAATCTATTTGTAAACAAAAGTATGATAACTCAAAAATATAATGAAGTAGATGCATGAAATTTAGTTTGTTATGTTATTGCTGTAATCATAAATCAGTGTAAAATTTTGAAACAAGAGATTCAAAGAAATGATCATTTTACCGATCGTGTTTATTTGAAAATGGTAATTAAAAAACACGATAATATATATAATCGACATGAGACATGTGCTTTTTAAAATTTGGTATAGATTACACCAAATATGTATTGTGTGTGTGTGTGTAGAGAGAGAGAGAGAGAGAGGTCTCGTGATTGTTTTAAACTAATTAATGATTTTAATTAATTAAAACAAGTAATGACTTTAAAAAGTAATAATATTGTTCTCACGTGATAACTTGAAATTTGCGATCGTAGATTTCATTTTTCTTTCTTTCTTTTTTTAATTTCCTATTATTTTTTTCCTTTTCGTTAGGCAACAGAGACGGTCACGCTTTCTGTGGGCATCTCTAATCCAGATTAAAATGATCACTGGACTCTGCACAAGAACCCGGCTACTAAGAAGTTCTTTTTTTTTTTAATCGAAAGACTAAGAATTTTAACTCTTATTTAGAGAAATTGAATGGAAACAAAGTTCTCAAAACGTTCAGAAGTGAATTTGCCGAAAACCCGACATAATATTTATATACCTATTATTAAATAATGCTTCAAGAAATGATATGATTCTAAGTAAGTAATTAATGTAACTTTGTGTCGATAGGGTCAATCATTTTTCATATTTATTACTCGAAGTAAATCTGAATTTTGTTGATGCTTTTTATAGCATTTACAAATCAAAGAATCAGCAGAATTTTCTTTGCATTGATATTTTGCTACTTATCACACTATTTATTTATGTAGGTACTCTAGTTCGAAAATAGTTGTATTGCATGGCAACAGAAATTTGAGAATATGTGCTAAAAATGTATGCCATATTGCGAATATAGTGTCATGGCATTAATTACCCCAGAAACTGATTCAAATTCCTATCGTACGTGTTTTAAAAGCATGATAATATCTTTCAAGGTTCCTTTAATTCTTTTAATTTAGTGTCCAATATCCCTTCTGGTATTCTGGTCCTTTCTTTTCCATTAAGAAACAAGTTTTTCCATTATCAAAAAGGCAATTATAGATTTCTTCGGGAAAATTCTGCAATGAAACTAATGGAACACATTCATTTCTACAGCGATTTTAGGCCCTTTTATCAGACGTACGCTGAAGATTCTAAGCAAGCTCCGTCCGTTTTTATCACCTGAATTTGGGAAGGGCCATCATTTTTGCTCGTTTATTCTGGGAAAACCAGCCAAGATGAAATATTTTATTAGAATTAATCGAACATTCTCAGCTGTTTCGAAATCAACTTTAGATAAAAACACCACTTAACGTTTTTACCTTGGAAAAAAGCAACGTGCCGGCATATATATCTATGCATTCTATTTATTTATGGCTATTGCGATTTAAAGCATTTTGCAACATCGATGTTGGGGCGTTTTGGAGTTTTGCCGTGTGACAAAGTGGTCACGAACATCCCCACATCGCAATTTGGAATAGTTATTATGATTTAAAAGTTCAGGGAAAAATTAAAATTAATTGGAACAAGAATAGAATAGAAGTGTATAGGGCTCTTATATCAGGAAATTTGGTGGAATTGCTAGATCAATATTATTATGGTATTATTATTAATATAACATAATCTTTTGACTGTTTAAGTGGGAAATAGAGATTAAGTTGCACTTGTCTTATATACTATGGGGATTAACTATTTGGATTACTTACTTTTGAGAAATTCCGCGCATATAGCCCATCAAAATTAAATACAGCCAATATTTCAGGTGAACCAACTGGTCGCGAAAAACGGCTAGTCTGAAATAAAAATCAATTCACCTCTCTATTTACTGGTTTACATGGAAACTGAGGACAGCCTAGAGAGTCGATTCTTCATCTCTGATCCGATATTTAATAAATAAACAATATTTTGAATTATAAGCCCTGAACTGACTGGCTTTGTATTAACTAATTAATATTTTCTTAATAAAAATGATCTTTAATCATTTTTTAAAGTCACCTTTTGAGAATTTTTTCATAACTAAATAATCCCATCATTTACTCGTGTAACTCCATGGCCTTTGTGAAATTGAGTTGAATCGAGTGAATTACTATTACTTCAGAATTTTACGTCACAGGATGATTTATTATTTATCCTACTTCGAGAATCTGACCCGCAGATGCCCATTTTGTACTTTGCGTCATAAAAGACGTCACGGGGATCCTGAACTATCCCTTAATGATCGTGATTCTAACAAAAAGAATTTACCAAGAGGAGATTACAGTGACATAAGGGTGAGTTTTGAGGATCCATTTCGAATGGCTTATTGTAAAAGAATTTAGAATTTTATGAAACTGTTTTGATAATGTAAAGGAATAAATGACAGCATATTTCTAAACGAGGTCATTTACAAATCATAGAGTACTCCACTTTGATAAGTAACTTAATTGAATACAAAGACGTCAATGGCATTATTGATGCAGTTTCTTAAAAGACAGAGTACCAGTGTTTCCTTTTAAATGGTATAATTTAAAATTCAACAAAATTTTTAAAGCAGAATGCAGAAAATGGCTGCAAATAATATGACTTAATTTATCTTTTTAGAACAATAAACTAATGTCGTGAGGATAATTAGAAATGTTTTTTTTTCTTGTGAACAAATAATTTAAATACTAAGAAGTGTAATTAAAAATTAGTCTAGTAATGTTTTATATATCAACAAACCATTCTTAATAAGTCGTAGATATAAAGTAGAAAATCGAGTGATGTTTTATGTATCAACAGACAGTGTTAAAATAGACACAAATGTAAAGTAGAAATAAATCCAATAATGTTTTATATAAGCCTAGTTATAGTTGAAGTAGTCATAGACATAAAGTAGAAATTTATCTAACAATGCTTTATGTATCACTAGACATTTTCAAAGTAGACATAGACATAAAATAATTCAGTAACGTTTTATGCATCAACAGATATTGCTAAAGTAGACATAGACAAAAAGTAGAAATTAATCCAGTTATATTTTATATATCAATAGATATTGCCGAAGTAGATATAGCATATCTAAAAATGGACTCAACTTAAGTCATTATTCTCATCAGTTTACCTAGGAGAAGAAAGAAAAAGTTACCAGAATTTAGAATTTGATTAAATAAGTTTGTTTGAATGTGTAAATAACACTAAAACGTTAATTATTCAAACATAAATTCAGTGCAGTTTATCAAAGAATGAAAATAGGAGCAAATTTAAACAAATCTTTCAAAATTTAAGGTGATTAAAGTTTTAAAAAAATCTCTATCAATGATTGGACGTGCCTCCTACGGAAGATGTTGAACTGTGGTCGGTATTGGCCCTCGTGATTCAAACATAACTCTCACTCATGCTGTCACGGCTTTTAAGTCATTTATATCTATCCGAGTACCTTACAGTTGTTTGTAGTTTTTCTGATATCCTAACGTTATTTAGTACCCACCACTTTTGACCTACTCAACACATTGACAGAAATTTCGCGCAATTTCTCAGATTCAGATCCACATTTTTATTGGATGTTATCAAAGTTAGAATTAATTTCTGTTGACATAAAACTTGTGAATTTCCCTCGTCATGTTTGTTTAATTATTTCCTCATTGTAATTCTGCGCATTGACAATTAAAGGCCGACTTTGTCACTTTAGACACTGGCTAGTTTCTAAGAGCATTTTGATATCACTTCTCAAGGGTGATTCCTATATTTTAGCTATGGGAGGGGAAGGTGGAGGCTTTTAAGTTATTCTACTTTGCCCAGTGTTGGTTTTGGCTTAACTTAAAATTTATAATTTCTTATTAATTTTGTGAAATCAAATTATTAGGAAATAAAAAAAAATAGTGAAATGAATGTTTATCTTGATATATAAGTTTCAGCGAAGAAATTGTAAGTAACCAAAAGCTAATTTTTAAATTAATTTTATTTAAAAATTAAAGTTTAATACATTTTTCTATTTGCATTTTCTTTGTCTTTTTTTTAGAATGCACGTTTTAAGTCTTAGTAATGCGGTCACCCCAAAATATTTTCGTTGTCCATCGGTCGATTGTAATCGACGTAATGCCCATCCCTGATCGATACAAATCATCCATGCCATAACAATTTTAATAAGTATGAGCTTCGACTGATTTGACTTACGTCAACATCAAATACAAGACAGATTATAAATAGAATCGAAATTTTAATTATAATCCTTCTATGTCATTCTTAATCACTGCATATTGTTCTTAGAATTGCTCAATTCTATGCTCTACACTTATTAAATGTAAAATATTGAGTTGGAATTTTCCTTTGAGGTTCTCACGTTCAAGGTTCATTTTCAAGGTTCTCATACCAATAAGAAAAGTTTAAATAAGCATACAATAATTAACAAATATTGCTCAATTGTTTAAAAAAGTAAAAACCCTAATTGGCAGCTTAGTACAAAAGATGCATGTCTCACATTGGTGGAAAAAAGGTGATGGTAATTTCTCTGCGTCGGTACCTCAAGGCCAAATTTCCACACCATACCAACAGCATGGTACCTCATTTTCGAGATTCATAAATTGCTTTTTTCGATAGCTGTTGCTACAAAGAATCAATCAGTCACTTGAGAGTCCGTTGTAGGTCACATTTCAAGCTGAAAAACAAATATCTTCAATAAAAAAATCTTCAACAATAAGATGACCATTAAGTAATTAAGTTATCAAGCTACTGTTTAAACTTCTATCACAAAAAAAATCTTGTGTATCTCTAAGATGGAGAGCTAATAAAAAAAATCCATCAATTTGAAAAAATTTAAAAAATTATTCGGATTTTGTTTATAAATGAAAAATACTTTATTCACTAAGTTGTTGAAATAATTTTTGTGATTATTTTCTAGTCATCTGGATCGATGAAACTGAATACTATTTAAAATAATTTTTTGTTTTTATGTCGTTATCAATTCATATCATTTTATTTCTATGTTTTGAGAGGCATGGAACAGCTTTTGACACAAATAATGACTTTCTCATACATTTTTTGTTAGGCTTAATGCAAAGAAGAACAAGTAAGTAAGATCGAAGTCTCATATTTAAAAATTGGCAAAGATAAAGTTGTTTCTTATATAAATAAAATAATATGTCAATTTAATAACTACAACAACAATGCTGTTTATTTATATTTTACGTGACATATTAAAATAATATAGCTTGATATTATTTCTTAGAAAAACAAAATTGGCATGTAACCATTGATTTAATGACGCTTCATCACTTATGTTTTTGTTATTGTTATGTTTTACATTACTTACATAGATTTTTTTTTTAAATTTCTTTCGAAATTTTGAGTTGTAACGCATTGTTTTAATGTTTATATCAACAGAATTGTTTACTTCATTAATATTTTCATTTATTAAAATATCCTTGCGTGATCATATCAACCCAAAATCAGCTATTGCTTCCTTGTTTATTCAAAATTAATTTATAATTGATTTCTTTTTCTTTTCCGTTTTGTCCTGAAAATATTCCGGTAAATGATGTCAGAATAAATGGAATTCCCCTATACCAGTTTGTGAAAACTGACAAATATTTATGTAAAAATTTACTAGTATAAAAATTCAGTAAACTGGCTTTTATTTATTTTTTAAAAAAATTCTTAGAAAAGCTAAATTTTGAGTTATAACGTATTGCTTTAATGCTTACAACGGAATTGTTTACATTATTCATATTTACATTTAGTAAAATATCCCTGTTTGAGTGAATTAACCTAAAATCAGCAGTTACACTTCTTATTGTAAATTCATTTATAATATAGATTTTTTTTTTCTTTTTCTTTACCGTTGTGTCCTAAAAATATTCTGGTAAATGAAATGAGAATAAATAGAAGTGCTGGTTTAGTAGCGAAAATTGACTGTAGGTGATATTTATGTGAAAACTTACTAGTACAAAAATTTAGTTAACTGACCTTTTTTTACCACTTAATCTTGGTTTTCATTCCAACGGGGCCAATGTTGATAAAATTCGCCAAAAGTCAACTAGTATTAGAAAAAAAATGAAGATATAGTTGGCGCAGGTATTGATAAACGGTAACATGTGGCAAACCCAGATTTTTCCCCCAAAGCTGCAAAGGACTGATAGTGCCTCGGAAAATTCTTTTTCTACTATTTTGTTATTCCGGGCAAAAACCTGACCGGTCTGCCCCACCGGTTCGAGTTTCCGTGACGTCACAAGAACGATCCTGCGACTCGGTGTCCCCCGCTCTGAAGAAGAAAACCAGAAGGAAGTCGAGAGAGAAGCAAAATTTTATACTGTGTTTCCAACTCTTCTTTCTCATCCGAAAAAACCTCCATTTTTTTGTTTCCAAGGAGCCTTTTGGTGAGTACAACTTTCCCTTGACTTCGATGCAGCGCGAGCCGGGCGAGTTCTGCGAACTGTCCAAAACACGAGCTTGGTTTGTTTGTTGGTTGAAAAATACCCACCGTGTCTTTGTTTTCGAGCGTCCCATTCTAGCGGGACTGCCTGCCATATTGGAGGAGGTGATGGAGGATTTGGCGGTTAAAAATGACGATTCGCGCTGGTGGTTTTCTCTGATTCGAAATTGTATAATTGTAATTGATCTGATGAATCAATGGCATTCTTTTCAAGCATCCACTTTTTTAATTGTGGTTTGTAACCAAAAATTGCATTTACAACGAGGCGATTTCCTAGAGCCTCGAGATTGAGAAATGTTCGTTTTGAATGTGGTTAAAAAAACACAATCTGCAAAGTTGCCGAAAAAAATAAATTTAAAAAATATTACTTCTATGAAATATACAATATTAACATCTACCAGGTATTTAAGTTGAATTATTAAAAATATATATAACCAATTACTTATTTATAATACGCTACAAATATTAATCATTAATTTAAATAGTAATGTTATTTCCCACTTGGCAAGTCATGTAAAAAATAATATTTTAATCTTCATATTGTTTGAAGCTTATTAGTTCTATTGTAATAATTATATATTTTTATTCTAATGAGGTAAATTGTTAACTAATATAAAAAAATTTATAATTAACTAATCCGAATAATAACTAATTATTATAGTCTAATGTTTCAAAACTTAAATTAAAACCAGTCAATAATACGTTAAATGTTTTAAATGGGAAACCACTTTTGATCAATTGAAAAAGAAGCCTTAATGTGCCCACCTAGGCCCCCAAATACCTGAATTGATTGTGGTTTCATTGTGTATTAAGCTCTAAACTATATATTTAAGTTGAATTAATATATAAAATATAACGAACTATTTATTTATAATAGATTACAAATATTAATCGTTCATTTAAGTACTAAGGCTATTTTCCACTTGGTAAATCATGTAAATACTATTTTAATCAGGGCCTGACTAAGGCAGGGACATACGGGGCAGCTGCCCAGGGCCCCAAATCGAATAGAAATTTTATTTTACGTTTCCTTCTTTAATGAATGTCCTTCATTACTAAAGAAGTGAAGCAGAGGGTGCCCCAAAGAAAAGTTTGCCCCGGGCCCCAACTGGGCTAAGCCGGGCCCTGATTTTAATGTTTATATTTGTTTGAAGCTTATTAGTTCCATTTAATCCGCCATAATAATTACATATGCTTGTTTGTAATGAAGTAAATAATTAACTAATATGAGATTATTCGTAATTCACTAATCTACCGAATAAATATGCCCAAATTTTTCGAAATTTAAACTAAAATAAATTATTAATAAGTTAAAAATGTTTTAAAGGGGAAACCCTTTTGATCAGTTAAGGGAAAAGAAGCTTCATGTGCACGACTAAGGATCAAAATACTGAAATCCGTCATTGGTTGTGGCTTCTAACAGAAAAGCAAAGAACAGGTTACCAAAATTGTTTGTGATGCTTCCTTGTTTGCCGATTCTTTGCTTGGAAGAAATCTATAAAGATTAATGTCTGCTTTTGATCGTTTTTTTACGATTAATTAATAATTTTTTCAAAATTAGTTTTAAGGGAGTTTATTATATTTCTGATCCTAATGGTATCTAGATAAATAACATAAATAATCCCTATAATATTTTTTACCAAATTACCTTTTAAATCACCTGTTTTTTTTTTTTTTAATTCTTTACTAATTATGTGTAGAAAGTCTCAAGAAAAATCTTTAAAAATCGACTAATATATGCTGGGAAAAAAATTCCCTTCTGTTTATCGATATTTAATGTTTTGTTTTCTTACTTATTTTCCAATTCTTGAGTGCTGCAAAATATTTTGGGTGAAAATGGTGTCTTGGAAAGTTCCTCATTTGGAAAAGGTGTTTGGTAAAGAAAAAAAAAATGTTTACTAAGAGCTCACGAGCTTCTGTCTCAAACATATTTTGGAGAGTACGAACAGCACTTTAATTTGCACTACAGGAGCACTTTAATTTGTCTTTTAATTTATTTTAAAAGCAAGAAAATTTTCCGAGTTATTTTATGGAGATATTATGCATAAATGTTATGCTTATATGAAATGTAATTCTGAAATATTATCGACTCCCTGTTTCAAATTAAGTGTAAAGATTGACATTTCAATCATGCAATATTTCCACAAATTAAAAAGGTTTTTAAAATTATTTGTTAATAATAATTATGGCACTTGTTTTTATAGCAGAAAATGAAGTCAACCCTATTTTATTATTTAGCCGTATTTAAAATCTTTTTCATCGGTAAGGATAAAATAAAAAAATTATTATTATTTCTCAAACGATTTCTCAAATCCAAAATTTAATTCTTGAATTATGAAACGACGATAAGTGATTTCAGGCGAATAATAAATTTTTTTTCGCCTTCTGTAAATATTTTAAGAATACCGTTTCATTTCATGATTAGAATCTGAATTAAATCCAGTATTTTTCAGAAATCCTTTTAACTTCATTACCTGGGAAATATCCGGTGGCAGATTTATTCATTTTACGGTCATAGAAAGTGCATATTATGATGTCTGTTTTAAATTAAATTTAATTTAAAAATCTGTTTTAAATTAAATTTGAGTACCCACATTTTTAATTTAGTAAAAATTATTAATGGTTTATTTTAAATAATATATGAAAATATGCATGTTATTATTACTTATTTATTATGACTTAAAATTATATTAAAACCATCATAATTTAACTAAGTTCTATGTTTTTACAATGGTTATAAATGAGAATAATGAAACAGGTAAAAAGAACTTCATTTAAATTTTGTCTTTTAAAGATTCAGTTATTTGGCAAATGCCATTTTTTAAATCCAAGTATTTGGAGTCCTTAGTCCAAATGAAAATTTCCAATATATTTTCATTTTGTTTGTATATGAAAATTTAATTCAATTAATATTTTGATGCAGGTTCATTTAATTTCATTCAAATAGCAATTTTGCGCACTATTTTTTTTTTCAAATGCTACAATTTATTATTATTATTATTATCGTAATTAATGTTTTCAGCATAAAAAATGAAATTAATTCAATAATTTTTAACTTAAGTAACTGATATTGCGAAACTAAAATTAATACAATTAATTTGATCATTGAAGGGCTGATAGCCTAAAGCCACCAAACCTTAACAGTTAAAAATATTTTATTAATTTCTGTCTATCATTAACTTCCCTTCTAATAAAGATTTTCTTTTTTTGGGGGGGAGAAGGATAGCAGTTTTTTTTTTTAATGGAATAAGTTTAGCAGTATTTTTGTACTAATATCAACTATTTTAAGTATATACAGCTCTGCTTGAGGTAACTATTGAAAATATCTAAAATTGTTTGAAATAGCGAGATGTAAAGTTTCATGAGTTAATCAGATTTGGCTCCTAGAAGAATGAAGCATCTAACATAAAGTATAACTATTTGCTCCATTTATTTTCAATTGAAGGAAGTGTCTTACCACTAATGACCTAAAAATCAATGCCACGACTATGAAGTTACGTTTCTTAAAGTAAAGTTTCCCTATAAAGTGCCTATCCTGCAGAGTACAAAAATATTTCTCTATTCATTTTATTTTGAACCTGTATTTATTATCTAAATTATTATTATTTTACAACCCCGATGCATCAAATGCGCCCTCCCAGTGCATTAAAAATTAAGGCGGAAAACTTTAAAAGTCTGATTTTAAAATTTAATCTTTTCTTACATCAAGGATGGGCATCTAATCGATCGCGATCGACCGGTGGCATTTTGGGGTGACCGTCTTCACTAAAATTCTAAAAGAAACATATTTTTGGAACATTGTGTTCGATTTATCTTTTGAGGGAAAGGAAGTTTTTATCTTTCAAAATGACATAAAAAGCACGTTGTTCAGAGTCTAAGAACAACTTTTGGAATCTAATGGACGTATTCTAATTTAAAGGAGGTTGCAAATGATTTACCATCATTTTTAGGGTCTACCTACTTGTGTGAATCAGCATTTGCAACGATGAACATAATTACGATAACACATCATTCCGTCTCACAGACGACCATTGAGAATGCTGTGCAAGATAAGCAATTAATCTTTACATATCGAGATAATGGTGGGCAGTATGCAGATTAAGTCTTCCTCTAACTAAGAGGACAAACTTGAGATGAAAAGGATTTATTCTCCGATGTATTTTGAATTTTTTTCGTATTAAAATGCATCGTTTGGTATTATCCTATTCCTGAAATTATTATTAAGTTTGTAATTATGAAGGTAATTACATATTTCGCATTTATTATTAAGTTATAATAAACATTGCAGATCTACGTCACTAGATAGACAATAATCCCTTGAAAAAAAGTAGCCAGTACCCTAAAAAGGTCTGCTCTATATTATATCATCACTTGAATTCCATTACAATGGCATATCTGATATACACAGAATTTTAAGAAATTAAAACCTAATTAATTGAATGCGACAAATAATTAAAAAAAATAAATACGCTGAAATATCGTAGGTGTTCTTTCGTTCTTATATAGAACGAGGTGATAAGGCATGTTCGATAGAGGACATGTTGTCTATCTAGGAAATGTTTAATTATTAGGTCAAGGGGTTAAGTTTCCTTTCTTAATATTCCGTAGGCAGTTTTTAAATACCGACAGAGGATGTCTTATTTCTTGTAACAAATTATCTTACAAGCGTTTAAAGGCAATTAAGTATGCAATTGTATGAATATAATAACATAAATCGTTTTTTAAAATGCTATTTAAGTACTAAAAGGACACCTGTGTCGCTAAAACAGTAAGTTAGGCTAGTAACCTAATTAAACAGTTGCTTTTGGTACTGAACGACAGCTGAATCTTGTCGCGTCTTTTGTATTGAAAGCAGAACCTTCAACGTAGCCTACAATATACTATTTTTAAGGCGAAGTAATTAAAAGCGAGATAACTGTTTATCATAAATTGCATCAAGCAGGATTTTCAAACAACTGGGACAACATTGCAAATTTCCGAAAATATTTTGATTACTCAATGCTGATGTTCCTACGTGTTAGACGCTCATATTGCATTGCTTTAACTTTGGTATTTCCAAACAATTGCATTGCAGAAATTGTATGCACACTCTTCAATGTAAACTTGAGTCATCGTTCGCCGTCTAAATCATTTGTAAAGCAGAAAATATTAAAATTTGAGGCAGTGGCGGATTTAATTATGTTTCGGCCCCAGGTATTGCACATTTTGAGACTCTTTTTTAATTTATGAAACGATGAACTTAATTTTGCATTACAATAAATTTGTAATTTAATAAACAATATATTTTGTTTTAGTTTCACTTTTTAAATAATTTTGTGAAAGCATATATATTATTTTTAACTCGCAAGTCGGTTTTGGCGATCAGCTGATTCGTCAAAAATAGTGGTCATGTTTAATTTTAGTTAAATCATTTGAATATAAATTATTCTTTTTCACTATTATTCAGTCGACTTGCCAGTTGTTAAAGCTTTGTTATTTTAACTGACTTACATCTGTCCATTGTATACGAAAACCTTTCTACATGAAAATAGTTCATCTATTTTCCAAATTTCGCGATTTATAGCTTAACTTTTTTAATCATCTTGTGAACAAACAGCAAAGATATACAAAATCCTCCTTCTTTAGCTTTCAACATTGAAGCCTAAAAAAATGGGAAAATAATGCAATTAAATATATGTTAAAAAATGGCTTAAATTTCAGGGTAATAAGGTAATCTATTATTAAAAATTAAATTAAAAAATATTTTCTTCAAAAATTTAAAAATTTAACAAAAAAAATCCTATAATTATTAAAATAGAATTATTAAAAAGGATTTTTTTTTATTTTTAAAAGCACTTTTAAAATTTATTTTTGTGTCTTTTAATATTTTCAGCAGTCATCACAAAAAAAAAACCCTTCAAAATTTTTAATTGAATTTCTTATAATAATTTTTTTTAAAAATTGCTCTGAATTATATATATGTTCCAAATTTCGTAGCTGTGTTCTAGCCTGCAGAGCGCCAATCCACACACATTCATCTTTATTATTGAGCGATTAAGGTTTATGATTTCGGAACGCCCATGTTTGTGCACAATATTATTGACACAAATCTTAGGCATTGTTATTACGGACATAAACAAAATAAAGGGAATAAGAAAAGTAATGAGTGTAACCACTTTTATATCTATAAATGCATAAATATCATTATAATAACTTATAATTCCTATGTTTGGTATTTTTTACAAACGTATTTATTTGAAAATGCCAATAGCATTCCGTTAACCCTTTGTTCATCGACGGTACTTTAATATGCCGTTCTAATCCGGCTGATCTATTCACAATGCGGCTATTTTTTTCCAACAGTATTTGAACGAACACGAAGAAGATATTTCCAATAGAAAGCAGCAGATATGGATTAAAAATATTTTATTATTGATTAAATTATTTTAATAAATTAAAAAATTCTTTTTTTTCTTCTTCTTTTTTCTGGATTCATTCTGTACTAAAACTTTAAATAACGGTTCAAAAATAAATTTGAAAAATCGATGATGAAATAATTTGAAAAATAAAGAGTTAATCAAAGTACCTGAGATCATGCTCATCCTTAGTAGTTCTAGGCAGCTGCCTAGCCAAATATCCGCTACTAATTAAAGAGATGATCTCCCCGAAAAATGAGTTCATTATTTTGATGAAAACGTTATTTTGTTTTTATACATCTGTAATCAAAGATAAAATGTCGTGATAAAAACTAATTTTTACATTTTACAGAAGAGCATAATAGATTTCAGAGAATGATGCATCACGTAGTATATTTATTTTACTTTTTTCCGACTTAGGAGTTTTAAGTAGAAAATGATATAGGTAAAATGCAAATGCTGTAAAAATATGAAAATCTAAAAAACTGAACTTTAAATTTTATCCCTGAGATTCTGATCTTACAGATGCATCAGTACAATAATTTAAATTTAATCAATCAATACCCCCGCCAGAGCTAATATTTCCATCAGGTGGCTCTGTGTGATTGCTTAGGGGACAATAGCGGGCTTATAGTTATCCATCTAAACGTTCCGATCCAATAAACGTTGCTATTCATCAAAATTTAGTTTCTCAAAATAAAAATTGAGTTTCACATATATTTGGCTTTAGTAGAACACTAGCAGTTGTCGCACGGCGTTGCCCGTGGCATAGCATCCAAGAAGAAAAATCAGCTTTAATCTTAAGTCTAGCCAGCACATGATATGACATGGGCATGTTACGCAGCATCAAACAAACCAAAATATTTAGAAATTATCAAGAATAGCAACAAAATAATTTTTTATAGCACACATTCAGAAATATTCAGACTGTTACAAAGGTAAAAAGATGGCAAAAGATCACAAAAAGTTAAACGCTTTCAGAGAGGAATTTTGTTTCGTTTGCTTTTATGCAATTTCGCTATAAAAAGGGTACCAATTAGCTCAATTTTTCTAATATTGAATTTCAGGTTGGTGCAGTTCATTATTATATGAAGAGACTGTTGTACTTCGTAAAACAGAAGGGAAAAAGTGTGTTATGTTAAGCTGAATATTTTTCATTGAGTGCTGCATTTCGAAATAAAAAAAGTCTATTTAAGATACGGTTAATGAAAACAAAACTTTCATTTTATGAAAAAAAATGTCGGAATCCATATTCTTCTAAGCTTCCGCTTGGCTAACATAAATAAGGGTAATGAATTTTAAAAAGTAATAATTATTTATTTGTTGATCACGTATTTTTGTTGAACCCTCCAATTTGAATAACGTTAAAGTTTCTTAAGTTCGAAAATCATACTTGAAAACCAACTTGGGAATCGACTTGGCGAAGTTGATTTGAAAAATTTGTAAGGCCAATCAGGGCAGAAGCGTCTATAAAACGAGAAATTTTCGATCACTTTATGTCGTTTCTCTTTAATTCATTCCTTTAACGTATTGATACAGTGCATCACAACCCCCTCCCCCCTTTAGATACCTCAAGCCTCTGCCAGTTCAACTGCATCTAGCAAGCGCTCAATCTTAATGGCGTGATGAAAATGGTGTTAACATAATTCTAGCCTGTTTTCTCCATTATAATCGATTTTGGAGTGCCATCACTTCTTTTATCGTAGAATGGAGTAATCATGCACATCTGGTTTGAGAAAGTCCGGTTAAAGTTATATTAACTATCTTTCTTTTATGGCAATATAAATGTATTATAAGTGAAATAGAAATATTTTTAATAGAGTAAATATCGTATACTTCTCATTATTGTCATTAAAATTAAGATTTTATTTATTGATTTGCCTTTTTATTGATTGAATGTCAGACTTCGTATTTGTGTGTGAGATCTCAAATAGACGGGGATCACTATTTCAAAGTGGGGAAGTATAGCTCTAATATGTGGTTAATTAGAAAGTCACATTTTAAAAATGTTCTTTCAGGTTAACAGTCAAATGATCTTCATAATACGCAATTGGAGAATCTGATTATCAGAAGTAAGTAATATCTGAATTTGTTACTTTAAAGATCCAAACGAAACTTAAATTCTCTTAATATCTATCCTTAAAGATAAAATGGAACTTATATTCTCTTAATCTCTATCCTTAAAGATACAACTGAAACTTATATTCCTTTTAATCATAATTTTTCTAAATCGATTCAAAAAAAATTTAGCAGTCTGTGACCAAACCATGGAGACAACTTTGAAGGTAAAGTATTTTCGAAAATTAATGTACCAGTGAAAATTAATGTACCAGACATATTGCATTACCAATTTTTAAAAATTCCATCTACTAAATAAGATTTTTCAGAAAATTTATACTTGTATGCGAAACATTATGGCATTTTCGATTCTTTTCATCATGCGCGGTTAGCATATCTTAAACCGATTCAGGATGCTACGACTTTTATTATAATCTGATTACAAATTTCTATGCGTATTTCAGCATCAAGATATTAGAAATGAAGATTCAAAAGGGAAATTTAAAAAAGTGGGGGGGATTCGTTAAGATATAGATGTAAAGATTATGGTTTATTCTTTTGATGATTATAGGCTGTCTTGATTCAAGTTGAACAAAAAATTTATTTTCATACTTCTTAAAATTATATTTTTAAAAAAGCAACATTTTCCCCCTCTAAAAAGAACATTTAAAAACAAGTAATATAAAAAAATTAAAGTCATTTCTTACTTAAATCAACAAAGAAAAACTTCATTTTAGTTACTTTTTATTAAATAATTCCAGTTAACACAGATAATTAATCAAAATTGGCTCACTTTCGCAAGGATTGAACTCGCATTCTTCATCTTCAAGTGAAATCCTCGCATTTTATCGATTGACCTACTGCTTGTCGACTTCAATTTTCATTACAAACTACTAACACTCTATTTAAATTATTAAAAAGGATTTAAGTTTAATGAATGAATTAATATCTTAAAAAATTTTACTAACATCGAGTCTTGTCCATTACAAGTTTTTAAAAATGTATTTGATCTTGATTGGATGAATGAAAAGTATTTTATTAAGATAGAAAATTTGGACAATGTATATAAATACAGGGAGAGTGTGAACTAATAGTAGGAATTGAATAACCAGTACTCAAGCACAACGCTGAGTTTCTGAATATTAAATTCTTGTTTTTATATTATATTCTTGTTTTATTCTTGGTTTTTATTTCTAAATATCCTATCAAAAATGTGAAATATTATAGAATTCGAAGAGAAATAAAAAAATTAATTAAATACGAAAATTAAAACAAAGGAAGGAAATAAAAAAATATTTTAAAAACTGTCATTAAAATATCTTTACATTAAAAACAAAAAAAATAATTATTTAATAAAAATGTAAGTCGTTCGATTATGCAGAAATTTTAAAATCAGTTCAAAATATTGTGTATTTGGAAATAAAAAACATGAATGAAGAATAAAATTCTTTTAAACTGCCTGAAAATTTTTAAAAAGCTTAACATATGATCCAATCACATAAAATGAAATAAATTTGAGTAGTAAAATCTCTCCATTAAAAATAATAAAACATATATAATGAAATTGGAAAAGAGAACTTTTTAAAGATATAAAAGAAGACAAATTACACCCTTCACTACATAAAAGCATGCGGATAAAAAAAAAAAGAACTACACACATTTTTTACTGATATACTTATTTTTGTCTTGAAAAAAAATCGTAAAATATTGCCAGGTGAGATTCTCAACAGTCACGCAAATTTGACCCTTATCGAAATCTCGAAATTACCCAAAATTTGATAAGTATTGGTAGTTCAATACGTATCAAAAATTTGATATCAGAATTTCGATCAGGACGAAACGAGCACTTCAACTAGTTTTGATAGGAGTTTAGCAAGCAATTCAGCATCCAGGCGAAAATAGAAATAGTCAAAAAGCTTTTTTTTTATGCAAGCCTGTTTGAGTATGAAAATGCGAGCTGATTCATGATCATGATATTGATAATTTTTCATAAATAATAGAATCATAGAGAAAAATCGATTACCCTCCCCCCAGCAAATCGAAAATTGACTGTCTTAGCATCTACCGAATATTATGGAGATCTCATGTGCAGAAACACTGACTGTAAAATGCTAAGCACTCGCGGCTTGTTCAGAATATAAAATTTTTGTGGGAATTGTGGATCACACTTGTGAACAAGTTTCAGTGGGAAAACTTCCGCTGATTCTTACTATATTTATTTTCTTTGAATTTATGAGTCACAATGAGTGCGTCCACATTATTTATTTTTAAAAGCGTAGTGTTAGTGTTCATTTGAGTATATCATAATTATAATAAGCTCTTTTTTTATCCTTTGCAGGTAGTTGGAAAATGACCACCTCCATTCCACTGTCGATCGTCCTCTTCTTACTGGGCATATTTGCATTTGTGGTGCCATTTCGCTATGGTATCATCACGAACCGTTTCAAAGCCGTCATCGACAACAGCATCTTCAGACTCCACTACAGGCTGACCTTCGGATTCCTGTTCGCTTTCAGCATCTTTCTGTCCGCCACCACCCTCCTGGAAGAGCCCATCGACCAAATAGACGACGGGGATCGGGTTTGGGAATTGTTGGAGAGCTCGTGCAGGCTCAGCAGCGATTACAATTTGACAGGCATCGGCCTCGGAAACGCGTATGAGCGGAGCATGGGCCTGAATGAAACGATCCTAGAACGAGACCCTGGCATGATGTACTATTACCAGGTGGTTACATTGAGCCTTTTCGTTCAGGCCGTGCTGTTTCTTTTTCCTTACCGATTGTGGCTTGCCCTGGAGAGTGGCATCACCCAAAACATGTTAGATATATACCATTCGACCCTGCAAAAAGTCGAAAAACAGGTGGCCACCGGCAGAGAAGGTCTTGTGAATCGCCTGGAGAAGATATTCAACACAATTCCCGATGGGTGGTTTTATAGTTTAATTATCGCGGAAGGCTTGAATTTCGTTAATGTCGTTGGCCAAATTTTCTTTGTAAATTCCTTGTTTAACGGTAACTTCATGGGTCAGAATATTCCCTGGTTCAGGTCCAACCTTTCTAACTGGATTGTAGAATGTAATCCTGTAGTCTACTTGCCCACGTCAGGCCTTAAAACTAAATGCTTCTTCGAACGTGAGATCACCCCTGGAGATTTGAGGCATATTGATGCTGTCTGTAAATTTCCCAGAACGAGCATGGACGAGAAGTTCTATATGTTCATGACATTCTGGCTTTTGTACATCGCAGCTCTCTCTGGCACCGTGCTGATTTGTAGGTTTTTCATCGTTTTTAGTTCTCGCGTTCGAAAGTTCTGGACTCGCTCGAGAGTCCGCCTGGCTTATCCAGATTGCTATGAGTTTATTTTCAGGAAAAGCACCATCGCTGACTGGTTCCTGTTTGACATGTTGTGCAAAAATCTGGAATCTGGAGAGTTCAATGATCTGATTAATGATTTTGCGAAAAGACTCGAAGGGAAGAAGTTTCGGAAGCCGACCGACAATTACATATGAATTAACTTTTTTTGATTCCATTACGTTTAAATCGAAAAAAGATGTTGTTTATGGTATGGGTATACATGTTCGTTTGATTTTTTTTTATAATGCAAGTATAAACATTAAAACTGCTTCATATTTAATCCGATAAAAAAAGCAATTTGTAGAAAAGTAATGAAAAATTTTAACTTTTTAAAGCCTTACTTTGACTTACATTCTGTTTGAATCGATTAAACATTTTAAGTTGAAATAATATCAAATCTTTTTTTTCCCATGGCAGTAGAAAAATTTATTAAAAAAATAGCATTTTCAACCAAGTTTATTTTTAATTTAATATAACATTCATGAAGAGAATGAACTGCAACTTTGAAATACAGTAAACTTTATATTTACGGAAATATATAAAGCTTATTATAAAATGAACTGAAATGATGAAAATTCATTCCAAAGATGAGATGTGCATTGTTTAAAATTTGACTCTGAAATTAGAAATCTTGCTACATTTCAAAAAACTGACAAAAATAATCTTCTTATAACCAGATTCGGTTAAACATTGGACCCTTTTTAATCATGGATGTTAATAAAATAATGATATGATTTAATATGATAATAATGATATGATTTTAAGATTATTTTGTAAACGAAATGATACCGCATCACATTCTCATTCATCAATTTTTTTCCTTACGCAAAGTGTGAAAGCAGAAATGTTCTAATTGTCAAAAAACTCGACTTTTGCATTTAGACGAATCTTCGTCTTTCAAATCTCCCGTGGATCCGAAAAACACACGTTTAGAGCTTTGTCTGTCAGTAAATAAAGATAAAAACCACATAGACTTTAAAAAAAATTAGAACTTAGCTTTAAATTTCTCTCAAAATTTGAGCAAAATCCATCGAAGAGAGAGGTCTGTCTGTCTTCCCATATACATAGAAGCATATTAATTTATCCATCGGAAGTGATCTCCCCGACATTTCTTCGCGTATTCTCTAATAAAGACGAATTTGTGTTTTAGACGCGTGTTTTCCCAACCAACTGATGATGTAGGACTGAAAATATAGTCGCAAAATTCGATAAATTAATAGTCATTGCCTTTTGGGAGGGGGTGTGTGTCATGTTTGCATGCTTTTAAAAATACCACCTGCAATTAAAAGGTTAGGTGGTACTTTTAAAAGTACTACCAGCTTCTTGCTAAATTTGGCACAGAAATTAGATAGGGATGTACCGATCTATGTACCGAATTTAACCCATCTAGTTCTCTTCATTTTATAATTCTCGTATTAGCTTATATTTGAACAGCCGCACAGTCTGAATTTCGCTTAATTGATTTTGTTTCAAATTTAACAAAAATCTAGAAATTCGGAGCATAAATCATATGCAAAATTTCCTTCGCATAGATGAAATTGTTTTTTAGTTATCTTTGGCAGAGACGGAGATATAGACATAAATACTTATCCGTTAGTCGAGCTCAAATGCCGCCAATTGTGAATCAAACGCGAGTCGAGTCACTAACGACTCGAATGATAAAACAGTCAATGGAATTCTACATTATTTGGCGATTTTTGGCCACATTTCATTTGAAAGAATTGTATATTATTTAGTGATTTTTCGCTTGCACCTGGCTAACGGAAAAAGTACATAGATATATATTTAAAATACGTGTTTTTCATACTCAACGAGCTCTCAAACAAAGAGTTTCGTCAAAATCTCAGGTGCGTATTTTTTGACGATTACAATACTTTTTTCGTACCTTGTACAGGAGAAAATAAGAATGTAAAGAACTATATGGATGGAATTAGGATGAAAATTTATCATCAGAATAGTTTATTTGTAAATTTTATAGTACAGATCAATTTTAGGTTTCAATACACATGAGTGTTTGAAAGCAGTTTTTCTAAAACGCAAATTTGGTGTGGCCAAAACTGTAGATATATGCCAAAATAGGATATAATCGGGTTTTAAAAAATCCCATCCAAGATGCATTTCTCCTTCCCCTCATTTATTGTAACTCCAAAACTAAAATAATCAGAGATAACAGAAGTTTCATTTTACGATATTTGTTTTCTCTAGAACTAGTAGAACGAAACTTTATTGTTCTTTGAATCTTGGATGCAATGTAAATGAAACGATATTTTAAATCAAGAAACGGAATAATGTGGTTTTAATGAATATTGCTGTGCACTTAAAACATTTCGTAATAAATTCTTGTATTGTAAGTCTACTTTCAGAGGATCAACTCGAAACGACGTCATTTTTATAAATGTTGTTTTGTAAAATTGTTAAAGTAGGATTATTTTAATATTAAAGCTTAACTTTTATTGTTACAAAGTATGAAACAATATCTGTATTTGTTGTTGTAACGAGGGTATGAATTGATGATGTATTTACTGAAGCATTTGTTTCCTAAGAAAGAATATTTTCTAATTTTTGAATAATTGGAATCAATGTGCAATAAATAAAAAGTAACTAAAATTTAATCTGAAATTGACATTGAAAATGTATTAAATCAGTAGGCAGAAGTTTGCATTGTCTTTTAGAACCATAATTAATTACTAAACATCTTTTAGACATCAGGAAAAGACTTACATTTCTAATGTGTAAAATGTTATGAATGCTCTAAATGACAAAAATGATTATATTTTATATTTGGATAAATATATTACTAACAAAGTTACGATGCCTGAATTGTTATGTAATTTCAGTTCCTATTCGTCAGGCTATCATTGGCATATCAACATTTTAAACAAAAAGGTTTCATACTTATTCTGCTATAAGTTTTAAGCAAGAATATATATCTATGCATATATATTTAAAAATATAAGAGTGCAATTTTCATGAAAAAAAGATGAGATTTTATATAAATACGAAATGTATTTTTAATTTGACTGAAAAAATTTGCTCAAATGCGAATTATCTGAACTACATTTGTACCTGCATTTTATATTTCTTTTTAGATAGTCTCATGTTATTAATATTTTGTATGTGTTGTGTTTATTTTGTGAAAGAATAAAACTCGTAAAGGCTGATTGTATTTTTTTTCGAAGATGACACACATGTTTACTTTTCTGAAACATTTCTCTCTCTGTGTCTATCTGTCTAATTTCCTTATTAAACAATGTTGTTCAAAATAGCGAGATTCGATCTCAGTAGCCTGGTACTGCTTTAAAGCGGGAGGTTAATATAAATAAAATTAAATCATCGTTAAACATAATGCACTTCAAAAGAAGATATTTAGCATCTCCCTCGACTACTTCACTGCTTATCGGATCTGGAAACCCGCCACACTTTTCACGCATGCGCGGAAAAAGAGATGAGATGAAAGGAGGAGATGCGTGTATTTACCAAATGGGTTAAAGTGTAATAAACACTTCTCTGGTACTTTCCCGTTAGCCGTGTGCAAATGTCGCCAATTATGAACCAAACACGAGTGGAGTCGCGAAGCAAATGAGAAAGAAGTCGACGGAATTCTACATTATTTAGCAGCTTTTCGCCAAATTTCATTTCCAGAATTCTATATTATTTGGCAATTTATCGCTTACTCCCGACTAACGGAAAAGTGCCACTTTTCTACTTGTGTACCACCCCTTAACAAAGTGCAATAATCAAGTTAGTACTTAAAACTTTTTTTACCAAAGAATCTTTCCTGATATACTTAAGAAAATAATGTATCCTGTAAAAATCCAATTACGGAAAAAAGTCATATTTTAATCTTTTTATTTGGCACGTTTCTGTTACTGGCTCTAGTTATAAATTTTCTTCTTCACTTCATAATCTTCATACGAAATGAAAGAAGGAGATATATGTATTAACCAAAAGGGTTAGTTTGTCATTTTTAGAAGGTTTAATAAACGTTTCTCTCTCTGAGAGTCCTCCCTTAGCGAAGTGCAATCACGAAGTTATAACTTGAAACTTTGTTTGTATCGAAGAATCTTTCCAGCTATACTTTGAAGATAACGTGTCGTGTAAAAATCTGATTAAGGAAAACGGTCAAATTTTTAAGGTTTTGCTAAACTTCATTTTGTTACACCAAAAAAATCCCTTCATTTTCAAGTAAAAAAATAGTTAATTCAGCCCTCATAAAAAAGGCACGTGCAACGTAAGTTCTTTTTACCTCATAAATAATCTAAATATTATTTTTAATGAATTATATCAAGAAATAATTACCTACCAAATTTCACGAGGTTAGAGCTTTATTGCGCTGGTCTAAACTAGTTTCAATTAATTTTAAAGTTTCCACCAACTTACAAATTAAAGTATCTATTCCAAATTATGATGTGGAGGTGCTCGTGACCACTTTGACATACTCCGAAACATCATGACGTTGCCATTGCATTTTTCTAGATGCTTTATAGACATCCATTTTCAAAAATACTTTATAGACACCTGTTCCTAGAAAAGGATCCTGCGCCTGAAAAAAATTCACGTTAATCAATCTCTTCGTCATTATTACTTGAATCTGTCATTGCATTTGCAAAACTCGCTGAGGGGAAAACCCTATCCAAATGTTTTTAGTTTCATTTAGTAAAGTTTACTTTTTCCTTGAAGTTCTTGCATTATACTTCTACTGTTTCGATCATTGATTCACAGTTTGTTTTGAAACATTTCATTGTTACGTTATCATGTGTTATTGTTTTTAACTGTTCATTTAGTTTTATATTTTTGAATAATATTTATCATATGCGCTTAGACTATATCTTTTGTTTGAAGCAGCATTGCTAAATTAAACATCAAAAGGATGTTTAATAAACAACAAGACGCTAGAATTCTTAACCTTTTGAATACATTTGCCAAATTAAACATCAAAACGAAGCAAGACACTATATTTCTTAGCCATTTGAATAATGCACTTGACGAATCAGAACGTTCTATATTTGTATATTTATTTAGAAGTTTTAATTAGGTTAAGTTATCTCAATATCACGTAGCAGTACATATTTTGAATAATCAGGAAAAAAAGGATCCTTAATTAAAAGCTACTGCCTTCAATTGATCAAAAAAAAAGGGGAGGGGCATTTCAAATACAAAGGGTTAAACTTTTAAAAATATTTGTACATTGTAGATTATCGGTTGACGAATAAGGGCAAGGAACATTTTCTTCAAAAACTATTTGTATTCATCCATAAACATATTTTTGGACATAATCACAGAGATTATGAGTAGAAAAATAGAATCGTGAGTAAGAAATGTAAAATCTATTGCTATCCATTAGCGCCACTGTAAGAGAAACGAATTAACACACTTGGGCAGACGTTATAAATGAACTGACTTTGTGAATGTAATTCGAACAAAAATCGTGAAAATAGGTACAAATTCGCCTCAGAACGGTTTTCTGACAATTGTATGCAGAAATATTCTTATCCTTTGTTGATTTAAGTTACTTATTGAACTTTTCTTTGAAAAAGTGCTGATAATATGATTATGAACTAAAACAGATGGATAATTGATAACTCACCATAACGTTGACGTTCAGTTAGAGAGCAAAAGAGGTGTGCATGCCAAGAATGGGACCACATTTCCCCAACTTGTGCGTGCCTTGAAACCGCCCCATTTTGCTTTCTGGAGTTATTTGATGCCTGATTATTTTACTGACAATTCGCCGGAAGATCCGGCCTCAGGCGGGGTGGTCATCCAAGAGGTCAGTTGGCAGATTTATGATCAGATCCAGAAGGCCACCAGGTCGTCGAACGCGACTTTAAGGGATGTCATGACATTTAAAACAAGGTATGGAAGGGTTAGAAAGTACTGTCATTCCACTCTTATCTTTGATAAGCCACTAATGATGAATGGGAGGCAAAATATTACGAAAATATCACCTATCCTTAATACTACTCTTCTAAGAGACCAAAAGAGGTGCATATCGCGATAAATAGAAACGTGACAATACTTTTGTTTTTAACCCATAATAGCATATTTTTTTAGACTGTACAATCAAACATAAAATCTTGCACTGTATCACCATTGCTTTTACTTTCAACATGCTAAAAAGTGATACCATTTGGCCACTTGATGGCGCTTCAAAATAAGTAGGCAGAGTGTTATACTGATTTTTTGGAGCCAACACTTTATATGAGCATGACATCAAGAACATAAAGCGAGCAAATAGCGCTGTTAAAAACATTTTTTAACGATTTGTAATAGGTACATCTTTTGTCTATTGAGACATTCCTAAAATGATTGGTCAGTCCATTAAATAAAGTATGATGAAATATATGGCAATGTATTTTCATTCGTCACCATTGCCTTAATAAATGCAAATAATAATTATGATTGTTTTTACATTTACTTGTCTAAAAAGAATGAATCGAATCACCACGAAAATGTTCTATTGAGTACTAGCTGGTGCTCGGCACGTTGCTGCCGCAAAAGAAATGATTTTTGAGATAGTTATCTTGTTTAATTAGGAATGATAGAAAGAATGGTATTTATTTTTTGTCAACAATGAATACATTCATTAAAATTGAATGATGTATAAAGAGAAGTATAAACACTGTTTATTCCTTTTTTTTTACTTCATTTTTCCAATGATTTAGGGTATTCCAATATTTTTTTTTCTGCCTTCCGCAAAAGCAAATACATTTCGTGGCTGCTCGACTCCTGCCAATTCAGCATCCAACTGGCCTCATGAAAAGCATAGATTTTTCTGGTTCAATCCGTGCACTTGAAGTGATTTACCATATGTCCGTTGGTGGTCATCCAGAAAGCAAGTCCAATTTTATTCCGCTCAAAATAAATGCTGATGATTGTACTATACCTATAAACATCGCGCAAGTGCCAGCGATGAGTTTTATTGTAATCGGTTGTTAGGTAAGATAGCGCAAATACGAAAGAAACAAATATTCACTTTTATCATGTGAAAGCATGATGCTGTTTTCGTCAGGAGGTTTTGGATCATTAAAGCTCGAAATCTCGTAGGCAATGAATGAAGCATTAATGGCAGTATTCATCAACATCTTTTAATCGCATATGTTTTTTTACATACTTTTACCAGTATCGCTTTATTATTACGTATGCTTCTTTGACAGCAGATTCGTTTTTAAAAGGTTGATGAAGAACTATGACAGCATGCCGGGATTTCATCTCACAGTCGGTGGAACTTCAAAACTTTTCCACCTAGAAAAATTGAAAATGAAAGTTTAAAACAATTTTCATTATGTATATATATTCTCTGATAGAGAAGTCTCGTGATTGTTTAAACTTGTTAATAACTTAAAGGAATTAAGAAAAATAATGACTCACAAATAGTAATGTTCCCACATGATAATTTGAAGTATGCGATCGTAAATTTCATTTTCTTTATTTATGTGTGTGTGTTTATATGTATGTATATACACACACACTCATATATATATATATTAGTTAAATGCGGGCATACGTAATGTCTTTCAACGTATTAACTGAAATTATAAATAGTCTCCAACGCGTGGAAGTCTCGAAGTTATGTATTAAAACGAAAATTTTGCTTCAATAACCAACTGCGTGCAAATCTCTTGAAATATATAATGATCATAGTTTAAATGCAGATGTATGAAGTTCAATTCCAATGACTGGAAGATCAAATGCAACGACATTTCGTACACCTATATTTAAAGCTTCGATTTATGAAGGAAAAAAAACAGTTCGCATATTCTCCATTTGGTGTAAAGGTGGCGCTGTATAATGGGTTTGGGTAGTAAAAATGGCATGAAAAGTAAATAAAGAAATCTTTTTATGTGTTAGACTGAAGTTTAGGAGACATTCTAACACGGAAATCAATTGTGAGCTGTTTTATTTCATTTTTGACATTTAACTGAATTTTTACACTTTTATTCCTTTTTACACGGTTTCGCTACTTTTACACTTTTCTTTAATGAGCAATGCGTTGAATTTAAACTTGTTATTGCATGGTAATTTTTTTCAAAAATCTTACATGACATTTTAAATGGGCTAAAATATTAAAAAATAACAAAATGTGGACGATGTTTTATACAAACCCAAGGTTAAAAATTATAGCAATTTAAAATATTATAATATCAGACAACAGAAATATTTACATCTACATAGCTTTTACAGCAAGATAATTTAATGCTAAAAAGCAAAACAAATGTAATTGTTAAAAAATTATAAGTATCAGTTGTCAATTAAATAAACATTCCCTTTTCTTCTTGTTGTCGGCTATGGTTTAAAATGAGGATCCGAGTTTCTTAAAATATAGATTTATTAATCAGTTATATAAAAAAAAATAACTCGTTTCTTCGAGTGATAAAAACAAGAGAATAATACTACGTGAGCCCGGTTGGTGCATGTCTTAGACGTTCACTCGCGAAGTCAGCATCAACCCCAACGCAAAAATACATACAGCTTTTATGTGTCTGACACACCTCTAGTGTTGCCAACAAAAAGATGTAAAGCATGCACCAACCGTATGCAAATTGAGATCATGGTCAGGGATTGAAAAATATGGGTTCAAAAACATCCAACACTTCTAAATTTTTATCCATATTCTGTTGCTTAAATAATACTGGAAACGCCAATTTTTCTCTGATGGGGAAAAAAACAATAGGTTTTTTTTAAGCTATTTAAAAAATTTATCTTTAATTATCTAAATCGGGGGGGGGGGGGGGGGCTCACTGCTTGCAAATATTGCAATCTTCTTCATTATCGGCATTCCATTTTTTCAGAGACGTTCTTTATGAAAGAGTGTTTATGCACCAAAAGGAAATTTTGTGGGGAGAAAAACATTTATTACTAAATATAATTTTCAAAAAATATCTCTTATTTGTAATGTTATTGTTGATAACTTTAAATTTATAAATTGTCATTGTAAATTGTGCAAAGATACCTGCACACTCAATTTCCTGCAGCCACCTATAAAAAAAATGGTTTATGACCCACAGTTTTTGAATTCTGGTCTAAAAGAGATGTTATCTGAAAAGTGGTATTGTACAAGGTCTAACCATTTCTTTTTATTTGAGACTAGCTTTTACCCGCAACTTCGTACTCGTGTAAAAGCCCATAACTAACCTAAAAACTATTTATTTTCAGTACGTATCTGAAATAAAGCAAAACCGCAAATCAAGTCCGTATTTCTTTAAAACCCTGTCAAGTCTATTTCATTTATAGATCGAGATGGAAATAGCTACAACTGTATATATTTTTTTAAATTCAAATGAAAACACAGTTGTCAACAATTACAACACACTGCACAAGCTTGAATTTTCAACTCTGGTTGAGGTAATGCAATACAGATTAGAAAGTTTTAATTTCCTTTATTCTGTTTTATTTTATTTCAAATTGAATCCAAAAAAATCGATTCATTAACGATGTTTAATTTTAAATGCATGAAACCCTAAGAAAATAAACAAAATCGTTTGAAATAATAGGTCGAAAACATGCTAAGCCTAACCTCATTAGCGTGAGGGAAAAAACAAACTCAAACCTTACTCATTTGGGGTAGGGAAATAAAGATTTTTGGAGGGAAAGTAAGAAAAGTGTCTTTTTTGTTTATTTATTTGTTTTTCCCCCTCTCTATAAGAACTTACCTCGTGTCTCGAATATATATAGATAAATAGCCGAATTGGTTCAGCCGTTCTCCAGTTTTGCGCTTAGCAACACATCTGGATATTCATTTCTATTTATATAGATGAAAGCATCTATTCTTTAATTACTACGCATTGAAAACTCCTTCAGCTTAAGTATCAGTTTTTAAAATATATATACATACACAATAAATTCATTATTCAAGTGTTTCAGTTTTGTTCTTCTAAATGGAGTGAAGAAAGCTTCCAATTATACGAATAATCCTTCAACCCGGGATTATAACGTGAAAACAAATACGCGGAAATTCTTCTTGCTCGGTTGCAGGAGGTAAACAATTATATATAAGCTGAGTTATTATTATATATTGAGGGAGAGAGAATCAACAGTGGTTATAGCAGAAATTTCTCAGCTCCAGTTTCGTTAAATGCTGTTACATTCGCAGTTCATTGACCTTCCAATGACACATGTTTAAACAGACTCGCTCGTATTTGAAAAAATTTTATATCTAAAAGCTCAAATCTTCGCAAAATCTCTGGTGTTTTCTAAATCTTGCAACCGTTTAAACACGCTAGCCAAGGAGGTGCATGTTTCTTTTTCGCATATGAAATAAAGTAACAAAATCATCACGAACACGTCAACAATTAGACGACAAGATAGCATCTATTTTCGCATTCTAAGAACAACTATTATTATAGTTAATTATTACTTGATTGTTTAGAAAACTTTGTGTTATTGCTGGTCAATATCGTGCAGTAGGACTCACTTTCAGTACTAATGTATTATTTGATTTGATTTTTATGCCTAGAGATTACCGGAAAAACAAGTAATAATTTCTCTCTTTAATAATTTTCGATATCTCTATAAGGAAGCTATATCTCCTTATTGAGATATCTATACCTCAAGAAGTTGGAGAATTTTCACATTTCAAATGGGCCCGAGGTCGAGAAACACATTTTCGGAATAATGTCTGTGAACACAATGATTCAAAAATGCTTTAAAACTCAATGAATTCATCATAATAAATTTGAAGTTAAGGAGTCATTTAGAGGTTCTGTAAAAAGTCCGTATGAAACTATCAACCATTTATTTGCATGTTACACTCACTCAATTTAAACGCATAATATTAGAATAATTTTAAGATATATATGTAATAGTATTTTAAACTCTAATTTCAATTGCAAATTAATATCCAAGGTTTTGTCCTACTTTAGTTCATAGTAACTTCATTCTAAAATGTTTTATTATTTAGTGATCCATTCCCCTTTTTCTATTTAGTAAATCAAATGAAGTATTATAAAGAAAATGCGTCATTGATTACACCACGCGACGAGTGGATGAATAATAAATCACTGATTCCTGCGCTTCTGTACACTAAAGGTCAACATAAAGTCAATACGTATAAGAATTCCACTCCAAAACCTGCACGTGCGAGACTTATGAGAATAGCATAGCATATAAGATCAGATCTTTTTACAACTTGTAAACCTGCTGTTTTGCTGAGTGCTTCTTAATAATAAAAACGAAATTTAAAAATCCGTTTATATACATATATATATAGAGAGAGAGAAAGAGAGGGGGGGGGATCTGATCGCTGAGTCATTGTTCTACTCCACATCAAAGGGCGCTGTTTCTGATGTCATTTCATGTCACATGAGTAGCTACAAAGTTATATTTCAAATTTTCGAAGAAATTCCAGAAAAGAAAATTTCTCTGTCCTAGCATAATTAAAGATAACCAAAAAGTGAAAAGAATTGGATAGATGCAATTTGGTAACACAAATCCAGCACCTAAACTGTAAATCTATATCAAATATTGAACAATTCTATTTACGGATTGACCATCAGTCGGTCTCTACATTAGAATATACGCAAAAGTGATAATACTGAAACACACCGATTTAGTTACATGGAATTTGTGTAGATTATAATTCTAGTTGTTTGTCTGCTTTTAATTTCCATCGGTTCAACAATGCTTCCGAAAATACGAACTCGGATTTTCTTCCCTGTGCAGCAAAACACTCGCATGCAGGTCTCACAAAACATCATTTGTTGCACTCTTGACTTTCGAGAATTTATCTATGAAATTTTTGAAATTATTAAATTTTAACAATTTTGGATGAGGGATGTAATGTCTTTTTTAGTGTGTGTGTGAACACGTTTAAGCTCCATTCCAACAACTTGTGGCCTTAAGGATTCGGTCCTCAATCTGCCACCCCAAATGCAAACATCGATCTAAATAACATTTAATGATACGATCGAATGCTCTTTCTAAATTATAAAGCGCAATTTTTATATAATTAAAAAATGGTATAATTAAAATGCTAATGAATTAGGAACATTAGTAGCAAAATATTATGAAATTAATTTAAGTAATATTTTAATTTGTCCAATTGTATTGATAATTTGATGAAAGTATAAAATTAAGTATATTCTATAATACACCAAATAAAATCTCGACAGCTCAAGAACCCTTAAAATTGTAGAGCTAAAGCTCCGTTCCGAAGACTCGTGGCCTTATGGATTTGATAATAAATTTGCCAACTGACCAGTTGTTGGACCACCCCCGCTTGTGGACGGCGATCTAGACCCTCCCGCAAATAGTCGATAAAATGGGTAGACACCAAAGAACCCGAATAAAACCACGAGAAAGGGGAAAGAGGGCAAAATGAGCCAGACTGAAGGGAGGTGCAAGTCATTGGAACGATCATCCTCGAAGACCAGAATTGAAGGTTTTGACCAAGGTATAGACCACAGTAAGTATACATGGTTTAGTTTCCTTTATTTTTACAGTAAATTCAAGTAAATTAAACTTGATTTATAGCAAAACTCCATAACGTTAAAATGTTATAAATTGCATATTTTGTGTGTTAAAAATGAAAAGAAGAAAAAAATCTTCTTGAACTTTAGATATCGAACTTTTCTAAACATTTCCTGAAGTTCCGGCAATTTCCTTTTCAATATCCCTCCCGCCATATTCTCCAAATACTTTTTCTATGCAGCCTTTTTTTTTTTTTTTTTTTTTTTTGCTTTATTCTGTCACCGCACAGCATATCCGGTCCGACCCGTGAGGAGAAGGAAGTGTGGAGAGATCCGGAAATGTTAACTGAAAAAAAAGAGAGATTTTTGCAGTTTAAGAATAAAAATTATTATTCTTTACACGAACAGTTGTTTGCTGTGGGTCCAGCATTATTCAGTTGAGTGCCAACTAGTATATAAGAACTTCTTTTTTATTAGCTTTTTATTAGTAGATATTTCAATTAAAACATTTCTCTCTGTCTTTCTTCTATAATATTTTTGCAGGAGACTTTAATTCGAGTAGAGCATCACGAAATTTCTCCTCACTTTCTCAGTTGCAATAATCTTAACAACAAATTTACTTGAATATCGTTAGGAACGAATTTCTCCTTCTCATTTTACTATGTAAACAAACTGCATGCTCTCAGACGAGGGTATTACACGCCATCCAGGTCACACCTGCTCCTCGGCAAAGAAGGGGAGGACGTAAGAATAACACGTCGTACGCGCGCCGTGTGTTCGTAGTAGCCAGCTGTTCGATTTCGTGCCCAACAAAGTATTTCCGCCAATCGACCGGAAGTCTGCAGCATATGCTTCGAAGCAGTGGAATCGTGACGTCACAATTTTCTTCAACGATTCTTCCCCCCTCCCCCTGCTGGTCCCTCATCTGCCGAAAATGTTGTGGATTTCTGTAGTTCAGTGGGTTTCTCACGTGAAAGGTGCCCAGCACCTGTTGGCTCTCATCTCTTTCCTACCCTTTTGCATCCGTGTTTCTGGTGAATGTTCTATGGGAAGATGTAGAAAGTGGGGCGGAAAGAAGGTTGTTTTCGTAAAAACGGAAAATTTTTGTTCTGCCTGTACCAATGATTCTTGACAAAAAATTAAAAAAAAATGGGACGTTTTTATACTTCTTCACATCAATAGCGATGCTTGAAAAATCTTTTCTAGAAATTCGAGTAGAAGGGATCAAGAAAGTAAAATGGAAAAACATTTGACGTTTTAATAAAAAAAATCCACCCCTTTCCTATTGATATTCAAGTAATGGGAAGATACCAGCTAATAAAATTTTAGCTGAAAACTTATCTCCTACCTACCTATTTTACATATAACCTATAAAGTTATAAGTTTAATTGCAATATTATATGTTCAAATTACTGTCAAAATTCGGCTGAAATGTGAAAATTTTCTTTAAAACATAGCTTGATAGAACCAGCGACAATGTTCTCTACAAAACATTCTTGTATCTTCCCTATTAAAGGTGTTGTCTCTCCCAAATGCATAAAATTGTAGTCCTTTGGCAAAATCGGGAATGACACGATTATTTTCACACATGGAGATATTACAGTAAAGATTGGCTTGCAACAAATATTTGTATATTAGCTACGAGCCAATGGCGAGCAATAGTTACGGAAGAAAAATATTTGGTGTGAGCCTAGTATTTCTAAAGAAACTTGTGTCCGATTTTAAGTGATCCATTTTTCGTGAGTAATTGCTGACATGTGATTAATACACAAGTACCAAAAAAATCGAATAAGAGTTATCGGCTTTTTTTTTTCGGATCGATTGACACTAAATTTTGAAAAAGAGCTTTAGATCGCTTATCCATTTAATTTAATGATTGTTTTTTCGAATTATTGCCTTTGTATCCATAAAACAATATAGATCCAAAGTTGATTAACTTTTTGAGAAATTTTGTTCAAAATTTCACACAAATCTACACTTAAGGAACTAAATTTTGAAAAATTTTACTTACCTATGTTTTTGGATTATCGCATTTACATGCAAGCCAAATTTGATATACATTATCGATGAAAAACTTGTGCATCAAATTTTATATCTCTAGTTAGTGTCAAACGTTAGCTCTTTTAGTTATTGGGATCATTTGTACTAGAATAGCTGGACAGGCAGATTCTCTTTGAATGAATTTAGTCTAAAATTTCATAAAAAAATCTACAAAATTGATTGTATACCAAATTTCATCTGCCTAGCTTTAAGTGTTTTTGAACTATCGGGGTGATATGTAGACATAACGTGAAAAATGCGTTTTTCAAACTCGAGAAGGTCTGAAAAGTAATGATTCGTCAAAATGTAGAGCTCGAATTTTTCGAAAATATTACCTTTTTGTGTAACGTCATAAACGAGAAATCAACCGCCAAAATATATAACACAAAACAGAAAATCACGTTTTATTGTTGTTTTTAACAAAGCTATCTTTTTATTTTCTTAATTTTTAAAGTTTTGCAAAAAAGAAAAATGATCTTAAATTTCAAGTTATTATATGAGAACAATATTATTATTTTTAAGTCGTTATTTGACTTAATTATTTTAAGTCATTAACCAGTTTAAATTGGTTTGAAACAATCACGATACTTTTCTATCGGTTTCTATCACTCTGTAATATCTATCTATCTATCTACCTATACATCTATATATCTGCATCTCTCTCTCTCTCTCTCTCTCTCTCTCT
>JAOUZG010002851.1:4253696-4256040 GCA_026289955.1 Argiope argentata | reverse complement strand
TACTTTCTTGTATACGAAATATAGAAAAATTAACACAAAATACAAGGCGAAAAGAGTTAGATAAATAAAATTTAATACTCACATTTAACATCTCTAGAGTAGACACGAATTAAAATTTGCGCCACATTTAACTAAGGGTTGACCATCTGCCGATGTGTGCATTCAGAAGTGTATAAATGTAGCTCAAAAATGCAATGAATAAGACTAATGAAATGTAGTGCACGATCTTGCTATTAAAATTAAAATCCTGAGCGAAAATAAGTAAATAATTCAGTTTGGTAACTCAAATGAATATTTCTTTGTATTTATTAAGTAAATAGCTTTTTACTCGCAACCTCGTAAGCTTGGAAATTTGATGCGTATGTGTGAGAACTGATGGTCTGACCACAATGTAACATGTTATCAATTTTATGCATTCGAGAATTTTAAACGCCAATTGGAGCAACGCAAATTTTCTATGCCTATTGGGGTAACGCAATACATAATAGAAATTTTTTATTTCCTTTATTCTGTTTTATTTTAATTCGAAAGTACTTCAAAATGAATCCGAAAAATTGATTCCTTAACAATGTTTCATTTGAAATACATCAAAGACTAAGAAAATAAACAGAATCGTTTGAAATAATCGGTCGAAAATGTATTAAGCCAAATCTCATTAGTGTGGGAAAAAGAAACAAATGAAGTGTTACTCGTTTGGCGACAGGAAAATAATTATTTCTTCCAGAAAAGTAAGTTTTTAACTAATAAAAATGAAGCACTCAATTCACCTGAATAAATATCAGCCTATGTTCTTTTCTAGACTATAATCTAACATCTATGGGCTGCTAAATTTCATCCAATTTCGTTCCGCTGGTCTTGCTTGATTGACGGACAACATCCATTCATCCATCTAAACTTTCGCACTGATAATAGTAGTACATCTAAAGTTCAAAGTGCTCATACACGAGACTTTGCAAATTTGTAACTAAGTGTTCATGATTTTTTTTACCTTTCCTAAGATTCCCAATTTTTATGAAAGATGGAAGAATGAAACAGTTTTATTACAGAATATACGAGACATTTCTTGCGAAATTCCCATCCGCTGGTTTATAATAATATATCAGTACAAGATATAATGCAGATTTTGTCATATTGGGATCATGATTCACTTTGGTGATCTGTTAATTCTCAAAAGTCACTTGTTTTTCTGATTTTTCTACATTTGTAAGCTGAAAAAGTTATAGATGTCACTTATTCTTAAAAGATTTCATTTTTTTATTGAACTCCATTTTAATTAATCGATGCTTAATTTTCTTATTTATTTTCCCAATCTGAAATCTCAACACGTTTAAAGTTGTAAAAAGGAGTCATGCATGCAGGAAGTTCTAGAAATGTCGATGAAAATGCATCCGAAAGAGTGAAAAATGAAATAACGCAGCAGATGGAAATGCACCCTGAAATCAAAAACTCATAAGAAAAACGCTTTTTCCATTGACTTTGACAGTTGATTTTCAAGATGTAAACATAAGATTCATCCTTATTACGATTCTTTTTTTAAAAGCTATTTCTTCTAAAGTTTATAAATTGGGAGTTTTAATAATTTTTTAAAAGATTCGATATTACATTTCAAAATTTCATGATTATTAAGTCTTTAGCTCCAGAGAGAAGTTGGTATCAAACTCATTTAAGCTAAATTTTTATAAATCAACGTCTTTCTTTTCCCTCTACAAATGTATATTTTACGTTGATTTCACAGATACATATTCCATTATCAATCTATATATTCTTCTAGGAAACTAAACAGAAATATCTACAGCACTCCAACCACCTACAAAACCAATGAACACCTAAAAATCACATGGTCAGTCTTAACACCAGGTTTACCAAAGGTTCATTTGGGCCCCTGTAAGAAAACTTTTAGTTATTTTTCTTTAAGAAAATTGTTGCTGTGTTTTATGAGAATATTCTAATTAATTTTTATTTACCCTTATAAGACATATAATCGCAGATATAATCTTTTTCTTTTTTTTCTTTTTTTTTTTTAGTTTCGGAAGAATGTACATAGTGTGCCTACTTTTAAAGAAGGGGACATTTTGACCATTCGAATGAATATTATTGTGAATACATACATTTGCATTTAAATACATAACGGCTTGAGAGGTCACGCATAGATATAGGGGTAAATGTAGAAATAAGCACGTGTAAGTAAAATGAGTGAATATAAGAAGCAAGAAGCCGAAGCCGAAAGTCAGTCAGATAGAAGCAGTAATAGTAGGAAGATGTGTGTTTCGGTGTTTTGGTAGAAGGTGATCTTAGAAGAATGGATGGTCTCTTGAAGACCTACATTGGAAAATAAAAACAGAGG
>JAOUZG010002851.1:4243696-4248696 GCA_026289955.1 Argiope argentata | reverse complement strand
ATTCGTTCAAAAATATTTCTTTTAATTCTCATTATCTCTGAAAAACTAAAAAGCCTCATAAAACATTGATTTTTATACTTCTATTTCTTGACTTGCAGTATTGAAAGAAATTTTGTTAGGAACTGCATAGTCAATAGATGCGTCTTTTAACTCTATTTGACTCTACAGCAAAAATTGTTTAAAGAATTCGATTAGAAATAGCGATTTCAACTTTGAGTTATTTTAGTAAAATCAGAACGGAAGCTGCAGTTTTCAAGGTGTGGTCATTACTAGACAGGGAAATGGAGGTAGTGACCTCTTAGCTGACCGTTACGGGATGGCCTGATGACAGAATCCCGATTATAGGGCAGGAGGACCATGAGCTGAATATCAGATCCGATATTCGAAAGTCTAATATGAGAGCAGAAAATAATGAATATCCCAATGATTTTTTGTGTTATTTATGATACCTAGTTATCTATTTTAAGTTTTTAATTTATATGTAAGGAAAGATATTTAGAATTAACCTTAATTTTTTGCAGAATTTAGATTAGACTTTCGGAGGAGCAAATATCAATATATAGAAACCTTCTTTTCTTGTATTTATTTAAGTTCAGTTTGCGACAATGCCGAAAACTCCCTGAATCTTAAAAATAGTAAGCTAGAGTTTTTCTAGAAATTGCCTTATATACCTAGCTTTAAAATTGTGAAAAGAAAAATATGCTGTATTTCGCTTTATTATTACATAGCAGGATTATATTTTCTCTCATAAAAATGTTCGTATTTTTTCAAATATTTCTAGCAGTTCCTTTAAACTCCAATAAAATACTAAAATAAGAGTTTGTTATATATTCTATAAATTTTATATAAAATAATTTGAAAATTCTGCATTTTATAAGCAAAGAACTCATGGAATAAATATTTATAAATTGATTGGAATTTAGAAATATTTATATTTTCCCAAATTGAAAGATTCTAAGTATTTTGCAATTTTTGTTTTGAAAAAAAAAGTGAATATACACATTGCCAATTACAAAACTTCAAAATATTATCTTTCTGAGAAACGAAAGGAGTTGAAATTACTTTCTTGTACCATTTTTATGTAGTTTCCTAAAGGTTCACGTGACCAAATCTTCACGGCAAGACGTGAATTCAAGTATATTTTTTACATGTTCGAAGTTCGAAGGCATTTCTTTCATTTTTCTGAAAAATCAGTAAATTTGAAATTGCCCTGATACTTTTGAATTGCATATGCTTTTCTAATTTTTATTTTTATTTATTTGTTTATTACCAATTTTTATTTAACATCTTGGTCAGTAATAAAACGGACTAACTTAGTAGAAGGGTTTTCAGACTATGTTTCGTTCAGAACTGCAAAAAAAAAGAGAAGAGTTTGCGGTCAGTATAAAATATAGTTATCGAAACAAACAAAAAATTGTAGAGTTTTTTAATATTTTCATTTCTGAGCAAACGGTTCCCTTAATCTGTTTGTTTTATTTACATGTCAAGTGAATCGTCGAGAAAAATTATCAACAAGTCATCCCCATCATTATCAACAAGTGTCATCCATTCAGGAGAAAACGTTTTGCGTTTTGAAGCATGCCAAGACATCTTCGCTTAAGGGCATTTTCACCGGCATATAATAACTGCATCATCACAGCATTGAACGGTGAAAAACAGGGTGTTATCGAGAGAACTAATCGAGGACAACACCCATCAAGTGGTTGAAAAGTATTTTCCAAGAAATCTGAAGTCTTTGGTGTACCGAAGTATACTAATACCTGAAAGATCGTTTACCTCATCCTAGATAAATAACACTGGACCAAAAGACGCTGTGGCTTTCTTGGCAGCCGAGACCTTACTCCCTGCGATTTCTTCTTAAGACGTTTTGTTAGACAATCAGTTGAAACAAGGGGCTAACGGACGTCATTAACAACGGACATTCTATCATAAGTATGGTAGGAACCGGAATACCCAAAAGACACTTGCCGTTTTACCCAAGGGGTGCATACAGAATAACTATAGAAACTTAATTTGGTTTGTTTGATTTTTTGGCTGTAGAACCGACCAGATTTGATGATTCTGCGCCAAACATTATAGAAACTTGGATAACTCTAGTTTCTCGGTAATTGGATTTATCAAAATAAATTAAGCGTTCACATGAAGAGTTTATTTTTGTGCCTTTCAATACGAATCAACTCGCATTTTTTCCGGATTGCTGCAGCTAAGCGTAACCAATATTTACCATGTCGTAGAGTATTAAATATATTTTAAGATCTTTATTTGGTAAGCTATAAAAATATGTAATATTCGTTCTGAAGAATGTGTGCGAAGAATGCGCATATTTAATAAAAATCACGAACTCTTAAATATTATTTATTCATTTTTTCTTTCTCGATACAGCCGTTAAAACTTGTTTTTATATAATTGTTATACGTATTTGATATATATCTAGTTTGCAAAGTAAATTATTCTCTTTCTGTTTCAAATATTCCGAGAGGAGGAGTTAGAACGGAAACTCGTTCGAAAGCGTCTGTTCGACGTCGACCGAAGATTTGATAATGTGAAAACGGTTTCATTGCGAGCAGCAATCCTCTGCTGGTGTTTCCCCAGCTGTCCGGAATGCGACCAGCGAACAAACACGACGGAGAGAGTCTCCTTACTTGTATCTGCTTTTCCCCATCTTAACTTTTTAAAGCTTCTCTTAAGACTTGCGTAAACTGCAGAAATAGAAAAATATATAAGAATAAATAAAATAATAGTACGTCTCGAATGTTTTGGCCCAGAAGATGATCATAAGAATCTTAGTTTGTTTTTTAAATTTGATTCAATTTGAAAATAAACAAGTAATGTATATAAAAAATTGTCAATTCCTACTTAGGTGAACTAAGAATTTTTTTACTTTAATTACTTTTTATCAGACAAGTACAATTAATATGAATAATTTATCAAATAATGATTGATTTTCGTAAGAAGAGAACTCGCATTCTTCACTTTCAAGCTAAAAACACCGAAATCCTCGCATTTTACCAATTGAGCTACTGCCTGTCGATTTCAATTTTCCTTGCAAATAGCTAAAACTCTATTTAAAATATTGAAATTGTATTAAATCTAATGAATAAATTAATATTTGGTGGAAAATGTACTAACATTGAATATTATCCACTAAAGTTTTTAAAAAAATCTATTTGAACCTGAATGGGTAAATAAAAAGTATTTTATTAACGGTTAAAAATTTGATAAATTAACGATGAAATTTGGGCAAGATATATATAGGACGACTGTGAATTAATAGCAGGGTTTGAAAAAAGAAAAGAAAGAAATATAAATGTAAGCATAAAACAGTTTTGATATAGTTGTTTCTTGTTTAAAAAAATACAGTTTACAAATTTGTTTAAATAGATAAACGCATAAAAAATAGATATGATCCCATATTCATTATGGCATGGATTTTTAAGCTTCAAATCTAAAAGCTTTTTCGACTTCAAGCTGTTATAAACCTATCCTTCAAACTTGAGAAGGTTTAAAATTTATATTTTTGAAACTTGCCATTATCGCCTGTTGACTGATGATGAGAGAATTTTACAGCCCGGTGATGTAGATGTACCAGGTACCTACAGATCTTCCAGTTTCTTTCTCTCTTCCCATTTCAAATTCTCTTTAATGGTATTTCCTGTTCCGACACGCTTTGTGAAAGCGATGCTCTCATCATGCTTAATGTGTGCGCCCTTAATTACTTTCCAACACGCCTCTTTTTGGAAAATTACCTTCGAATAAGAGTAGTTCCCAAATTCATTTGATCACCAGGTCCATTAAGAAGAAGCTGCGAGAACAATCTCTAACTCGTGCATTTCTCCCTTCACAGTGTCGCTTCCCGGCCTTTTGGTTAAGTTCAAAGTGTTGTGGTAGTATCCTTCATTGTAAAATAATCTAGAAAACAAGCATCGAGTGTAATGTGATTCTTATTAGTTGGTATGTGAGATGTAAGAATACTTTTCTTTTTTTTTTCTGCACAGCCGACCACCCCGCCACCACTGAACGCAGCAGTATCGACAGGATTTGTTGTGACCGACTGTGGTCTTTAGCAATGTCCATCCTCACATTGACCGAATCTGTCACACTGATATTCTCTTCGAGATAATTGGTCCCAAAGTGTTCAATTACTGATCTCCTCCTCCTCCTCCTCCTCCACAAACTTCCAAACATTTGGCGAAAAACTGACCATCTTTGATATCCTGTCCTTCAAAGTCCTAAGATTACCTGGTACCATAAGTACTGAACTAAAGCCATTATTTCCAACTTGTAGAAGTTTCCTTTGTTCAGATATTTCTGTGCACTCTTTTAAATAGTGGTAAACAGTACCGATTCCTCCACAAATGCATTTATTTTCCTGCATTCTTCCAAATTCGGAAATTTGGCTGGAATCTCCCATGTCCTGATATAATTTGGATTACCAGTGGATGGTATCTTCTTATTTTTATTAGATGTAAGAATACTATCAGACGAATTTATTTTGATTTCGGAAAGGAACATGGGTCAAAATTTTCCAGACCTGAAAAAAAATATTGATATTAGAAAAAAAATTTACAATTCTTTTTTACTTACAACTAATTTAATTTCCAAAAGTTAAATTATCAATAAAGTTTATCAATTGAATTAATATACAAATTTTGGCCACACTATAAAATGTTGCCGTCCTGCCATGGGGGGGTAGCAAGTCTTCCCGGTGATCTAGACGTCCCAAGTTCGAGTCCCGTTTTGGGTATGGTTGTTCTTCCGTGTTCTATCTATAAAGTGTGAATGCCCCCCTAAAAAGGTGCTGTGCAAGCAAATGCGATGAGTGAGTAGCAGAAGCCGTATTCTTGGCCCTAGTTCTCCATACTACAAAACAAGAGACGCTGATTAGGCTTAAATCGCCGTCTACCTCAGCGAGCTTGTCCATGGCAATTGAATTAAGAAACAACTATAACAATACACTGATGGAACAGGCATATGCTCAAAAGTTGATTTTAATACTCATC
>JAOUZG010002851.1:4224160-4243686 GCA_026289955.1 Argiope argentata | reverse complement strand
TGCACTGATGGAACAGGCATATGCTCAAAAGTTGATTTTAATACTCAGCGAGCTTGTCCATGGCAAGTGCCATAAGAAACAACAACTAAAACAATACAATTTTTCACTAATAAAACGGATGACTCCTCAATGACTGCGCTTGAGTTATCACTACGCATCAGCACAACTTTCGATATTGATTTAAACGACTTTGTTGGTGTTGAAGCCTTAGAAGCCAAAAATCCGTCATGACTGGTGATTGCAGTGTGGTGCATGTGATATTGATTAAAAAATTCTTGGATTGGTTCCTAGTCGTATTGACGGGTTCATCGTTGTAAAATACTTCCAACGACATGTCTTCCAATAGTGGAAAGCTTGTCAGTAGCCTAATAAGTAGCACCAGACTCATAATTGTAGAAAGTTGCTTAACACATGCAAAACACCTCGATAACTACATATTTATTTTAATATTTATTAGTTTAATTTATTTATTATTTCTTTTTATTTATTATATTAATTATTTTTAATTAATATTTTATTATATTTCCTTCTTTATTTTTTAAAATTTATTATTTATTTTATTATTTGGTTTATGATTTGATTTGATTTATGATTTTATTACTTATTATTTTTCCCTATCCCTCATCAAACTTGGTTCTAAAGAATAGCGAAAATGCACGAACTTTGGTTTTCGAAAATTTTCGATATTCGCATTTAGAAGCAGTATTTAACTCGCTTTTCTCATGGAACGTTGGAACTCAAGCCCATGGAACATCCTTTCCGTTGACTTCTTCCATAAAAGGAACAGGCACGCTCTTTTTCGTTTTGGAGAATCCGTTTGACCGCTTTCCCGTCCGGCCGCAGCACGTGCACGCCGCACGTGAAGTGCTAAATGTGTCATCTTTCACCGTCACCTGTCTTGAAAGATTATTTCAAACATTTTCAAAATTTGTTAAAAGTAAAAAAAAAGGTGTATTGCAATCTGCATAATCTCTCAGTTAAGGAAGCGTGGGTGTGTTTAGAGAGAAAAAAAAAACTCGGATGAGGAAGATTTGACTGTGGACCCATCTAATTGATCTTTCTCCGGTAACTACGATCCGCAACTTTTGAAAAATATCTTATTTTGAAAAATTTATAAAATAAATTTCTTTCACTTTTACCTAGCCTTAGCCAATGGCTCACCTTAGCATTTAATTACTTTAAAAATGTGTAAGTAAATTTTGAAATAAATAAATGTTACATCTGAGTATGTATATTCCTTGTCTCCTCTTAAAATTCTGAGTAGAATATTTTCGAAAATTTCCCATATTTATTAGTTAAAATAGGAGAAGAAAAATTGTCATGTTTTCAAAGTTCACAAATTAGTTAAATAAGCAATTCATTAAAAATTAATCTTACCCTCTTTAGATAGTAATATCAGAAGAAATATTTTTTAACCATCTTAAAAGTTAAAATTTTACTATATTTTTTCAATGATATGCATTTTATTAATTTTCAATTATTTATTTTATTTCAATATTTTTTTCAGTTTTTAATAACCGAACCGAAACATTATCACCAGACCACCGTGGACCCATACGTTCCAAAAAGAACTTTGTGTAGTAGAGTATTTTATACAAAAGTAATTTATAAATTAAAAAAATATATATTATAAATGAAAGATTTTAAATCCGGAATAATGTTGAATGTATAAGCTTGCAAGAGTATAAGCGTTCCTCATTGTGTCACAAATACATTATGGAAACAAAATCTTTCTGACCCTCTTTTTTTCGTTATCATCTATTAAGTAAAAACATATATAGTAATTTTTTTTAAAGTCTAGTAAAAAAAAGGTTTTCAACTTATTACACTCAAAAGTTTTCGACTTATAAAATTCTATTGAAATTCTTCCTGACCGGAGTTCAAAATCGCAACACCCGTCACAAAAGATCCCAAGGGTTGTTTTCAAAAAAGACGTTAATACGACAAAATGCAACTTCATTGACTTTTTTTTTTCTTCTCCTGCAACAAATTTTAAGCAAATGTTAATCAGAGCTTCATCCACGAGTTTTGAAAATAAACTGTGGAACGAGTGAAAAAAAATTTTATGAAAGATTCAAGATGTTAAAGGATCACTTTGTTTGGGGGGAGGGGGGGGTTAAAAGTGAATTTGTATAAAAAATGCTACGCTCTAATCCTTTTGTGCATAGAAAATTCAAAGAAAAAAAAAATCTGGATAAGCACAATTTTAAATACTTGATTACCTTATTATTTACTAGCCGCCTTTGGCGACCAGTCGGTTCGCCAATATTAATGCCGACTAAAGGGTTAAATCATTTTTTATATAACTTGTTCTCATAATAAGTTTTTCAGCAAAATATTTTTAAGCTTCAAATTTCGATAATCATGTAATTCACTTATACTATTATGTAGGCCTTAAGCAGTCCTATCTTTGAACTCCGCATCTCTCTCTGATTTTCTATCAGTGCACTTAATATTCACTTTTAAATTGAATTGAAAATGATGAAACTTCAATTAATATAAAGACCTCTTTACTCAATATAAGCATGTCTTTAAATAAAACTAAGAACTGAAAGCAGTGTAGTCCGACATTGAAGTTTTATGTTCAATACAGAAATTGAAACATTATAATTTTTTTTATAATTTATAAAATCTCAAGGAATTATTCAGCGAAAATTTCACAGGTTAATTGAAACCTTCAGTTTTTAATTTTATTTTTAGATGCATATAAATGCTCTCAATAATATATTTTTTTTAGATTTATAAATATATTTCAAAAAATTATGGTTTAAATTCCTTTGGTCTTATAGATTCATATTTATAAAATATTCTTAATATTTCAACTTCTAAATAAATGAATAAGCATTTCTATCTTCTTCAAATCTGGCTGATTTATTTAGTTCTGAATATTGCAAGTTTAGAATAATCATCATTATCATAATCTAGACCAATTATTCTAGAGTAACTCTGATTGGCTTCTTTGATATCTTGATAAAGTGATCTAAAATCGCCAGTTTATATCGAATAGTTATGTTGAAATTTTCATAGATCGATCAGCTTTGATGATTGATTTAATTGATTGGAATGCCACTTTTATATTTAAGGAATTATTGTCTCATTATTATTTTGTTAAATATGATTCATAGAGCAGATGATGTATGTAAAAATTTGATTCATTGACATTTTTTCTCTAAAGCTATAATTATATATTTCAATTGGACTAATTGCTAAGAGATTTATGTCTCTCCCCAAAAAATTAAGAAATTAGATGTTGGGCTCCGATTACAGAAGATGCCTTGTAGATGGTAAGCCATATTTGCCTTAAATAAAATTGTTTAATTGAATTAGTAACATATGTATAGTAAAATATCATAGAAAATGTTTCCATCCATTTATTTTCCAAAAATATCATGTTTCATATTTGTTTCATTTTATACAGACACGTGTCGAAAATGACATTTTTATGTTTAATTTGGAATGATGTTTGATTTACTTTTTCTCGTGAGAGAACATGATATTGTTTTGGTAGAAAGTTTTGATGTCTCCGAAATATGCGGGTAAAAATAGTTTTATATGCTTTTACAAATTTTGCATTTTTAATTATTACGTATTCTTGTTTGAAAGAAGATGCGTTTTCAAATAGCTGACCTACTTTTACCAGTATAGCTTTAATATTGCGTTACTTCGTTGAAAGAATATGCGTTTTTATTTTGCACGTTTCATTAAAATGCGGAGATAAATTACAATCACGAAGGCGAATTCTTTGATTTGCACAAAATAGCTTCTTCACATAAGTAAAAGTAACAATTCAAAACATGTCTTATTGTTTTAAAAATTAAAAAAAAAAAGAATGCAAAAATATTTTACTACTACTGATTATCAATTGCTTTTTGTTCGTCGTTTCTTTGAAATGACGTCATTTTCAAAGTTCGCTTAGGATTTCTTGCTTTTAAATAATTAATCTCTCTCTCAGAAGATAATCGTTTGGTGCTTTTCTAAAAATTCTTTTTTCAGTTTTAACAAGTCGCACTTTTGTAATATATTTTTACTTTGTATTTTTATTTACTTTAATTCTTTAATGGAATTGTTAATTTTGATATTGGAAACGATCAAGAAAAATTTTCTCTTGCATTTATTGTTTAAAAAATATCACATTTCCTATTTGTTTGATTTCATATAATCACGTGATGAAAATTGTATTTTTCTGTTTTATTTTTGGTAGTAATTGACTTTTTTTTAATCAGAACTTTTGAAAATGTTATGGCAACATTTTATTAATTTTTTTTGATATTCTCGAGAAGATAAAATTATATATATATATATATATATATATATATTGTGAAATAAATTGTTGAAAAAAAAAACGATTAAATTAAATGTTTAAAAATTCATTAAAGATAGAGTTTTCATTCGTAGGTCAAAACATTAATATCATTGAAAAGCTAATTTTTTGAGCTTTAACTTGATGCAAAAATGAATTTTGTGCTGTAATATTTTCAGAAGTTATAGCGAAAAACGTTAAAATTTGGCTTATTTTTTAATTAATTAAATTTTTAATTAAAAATTCAAAAAAAGGGCTCCGAGGTGCACATTCCCACCCAAGGTATGCATGTACCAAATTCGGTAGCTGTAGGTCGAACGGTCTGGCCTGTACAGCGCCAACACACACACACACACACACATCGTGCTTTATTATAAGTAAAGATAAAGATAAAGAAAAGATAAAGATAACAAATTACAACAATAAATGAATAAGCAAATTCAAAAATTAAAGGACAACCCAGTGGACTGGTGGTTAGGTCTCGGCTCGTCAGCCGTAGTATCTCATGTTCCAGACGAGATTCCACCGAAAAACCGTCGTTTAAGTCGAACTGTTGCACGTTAAATCCGTCAGGGTCGAACTTCCTACCACGGCTGTGGTGGGGAGAGGGGGTGTCGTGCTCCTCATTTGGAGCGGTTCAAAATGACGAGGTCTGCCCCTAAATAGCCTTAGTGTTGCTTTACAACGTGATATTGATATAACTGTAAAAACAATCTAAAACTTAAGATTAATTAATGTTTAATTGAATTCCTAATTTTCTTCAATAATTGAAGACATTAAATTAAATCAGAATTTCATAAATTCTTTTTCCCCGTTTTTGGAAACAAACCACTTGTATCTAATTAATATAAAGTTGTGGGGACTTAAAAAATTAAAACCCGAATAGATTATTAATAAAAAAATCAATAAAACCTTTGATACCACGTATATTATAATAATCATTATTATTTATTCCCCTTAATCTATTTTAAATTCTCAACGGTAAAATCAAAAATTCAGACATTCGCTCAGCCGTTCAGCTAATCATTTCAGATATTCGTTAGATGGATATTTAAAACATATGACCCTGTCTGGAATTGAGATGAACAATTTCAGAATAAAAAAAATGCCTACAAATGCGTAAATTTCTTCTCACAATAGAATTTTTAAAAAAGAAATTATTTATGTCTGCGAATTATCTGACCAGTCCGAGAACCACTCAGAACAACAAAAACAGTCTTGGCCGTCTTTGTGTTTCGTATTTCTACCCAAGACAAAACAATATTTTTTTCAGTGCAACAAAGCCTTTGTTATCTCTTCGGATGGCGTCGTTTTGTTTTCAAAACCTTAAATAAAGAATGTTCAGTGGACATTAGGCCTATTTTTACACGGACCAAACGTACCGAGAAATGTGTGCTTTTTTGTTTCCTCAAAGGAAATCGCCACCGGTGGATTGGCGAGGACAGCGTGCCCCGTTGTCGCCAAACAGGATGTGACACCAAGTCAACGTCTTGGGAAGGGAGAGGATATTAGATAAAATGGGAGATTTATATCTCTATGTTTGGACTCGGAGTGGAAAATTGGTCTCCAATTGCGAGGGTCGAATGATTCGGATTAAGACGAACGGCGAGCGAAAAACCTACGCCAAATGGGCCCCAATTGAATGGGTGGCTGCAATTTCAAGCGCCATTGTCGCATGTAATGCGGGGTCAATAAAATACGAGGCAGATTTTTCGAGTATTTGTTGGCATTTTCCAGCTTGGCGCAGCGTATCCGAGCATGGGACAGGCCGAGTTTGAACCGTTGGTTGATAGGGAACAAGGGGGGGGGGAGGTCTGACACCCTCTTGATGTAGATATAGAAAACTCTTTTTACGTCAATGATGAATTAGCATAAATCTCTAAAACATATTTCAGAGAAGGCTTGTTAAATTTGTCACAACTGTCAAATTTATTGTGGTTTATTAAGAAATTATGTCTACCTCCAAACCATCTTTTAAACAAGCGGGGCTTGTTTCAACATTTTCTAGCTCAGGTTTTTATTTTCAGTCTCACATATGAGAATTTTGTGCTTCTTAATATAGTAAAGAATATACAATTCGGATGGGAGTTTTCTTCTTTCTTTTCTTTTTTAACTATTTGAAACCAAAATTTGATACAAAATAATTTAATGACCAGAGTACAGTACTTTAAACAGTTAAGTTTTTGTTTTTTGGTTGCCGTGTTTACATGCAAGCCGAAGTACAGAGAGTAATATCTCGCCAAGTTTGACACAAAATTTGGAACAATCTGCATTTGGAATGCTGAAATAGCGTCGTACTAAATGTCATTCATTAAATCACTGCATTCATTTTTTAAAATATTTTTTTAATTATTTTTAATACCATTCAAAGGCAATTGAAAGTACAGATCGACAGACGATCAATTTTTAGACATATTTGGCTCAAAATTTATTTTATGTTTACTTTAGATACTGAAGTTGAGTAAAAAATTTCGTAAAGTTTTTGTAGTTATCATGTTACAGCCTGATATACAGACTTATTCTTAATGGATTTCGTTCAAAAATCCATATCTAAAACTTCGACGCAATAACTACATACCAAGTTTCAATCATTTAACCGTAAATGAATTTTTAGTTTTCATATTCGCAAACAGAGAAACAAACATTCAACCACCAAGAGTGGTCTTCCCGAAACTTTCTCGCGTGTTCTTCCATTGAGATCTCATGCCTCCTTCCACTTCATAAACTCATGGACCTTGGGTCAATCAACAAATGCATAGAATCACACTGGTGAAAGATAGTTACGAAAATAAATTTGTGGCGTGAATTTAAAATTTTTGCTCATTCTATCGTGCAAAAATATATTTTGATTTTTTTTTGAGACTGGCTCATAAACAGAATTTATCAATAGACCCAAGATAATGTATTGAATATCATTGATTTAAGTCAACCCATTCATAATGTAAAGTACGAAAAGGATAGAATGACAGACGTTTGATCAAACTTTCATAAGAACCTATATTTTAGAGGCAGATTCTTTGCACAAGATTTTATCTACCTAGATCTTTGAATTTGTACTTATCTACTTCTCTTGTTATTGAGCTGCCCGATAGAATTCCGGTGATTGGATTTTGTTCAAAATGTGATTAAAAAATCTATAAATTTGATCGTTGGTTCATATACTGAATTCTATCCATCTAGTTCAAAGTTTTTTTAAGTTCTCGGATTCAAACGGATAGAAAAAAATGATGCCAGAAATGTTATTTTGGAATTCAGGGAGCTCTGAAACGTCACAATCCTGAAGCTAAATGTTTTTACTTTTGCATTGAATATTTGGAAAAAATAAAAATTGTTCATCATTAAGAAATTCGATTCTGTACAGCAAATATGAGCTTTCAAAACTTATTTTCAAAGTTTTACAATAGCAGATCGGGAAAGGAAAAAAAGTGATAAAAATGTGAAGTAATTTTAGAATGCAGTTTAAACTTTAAAGTATATTCAAATAAACTTTAAACATTTTAAGTGAGGGACTTAAGGACTTACTAAATCACTGGTCCTTAGAGATGAAGACAAAGTCATAATTATTGAATTATAGAGTGGACATTCAATTAGAATTTTTTCAACGGTTTGTAGCGTCAGCCTTATCAGCTAGATAATATCCTTCGAGCTGAAGGGTCCTTTTTGATCGAACGGTATATCGCTCGGCTACTGGCTCAAACGTCGCAGGTTCGTACCGCCACCTTCACTTGCTACAGGTTAAAAGAGAGACGGTTACAGTGTGAATCGAGAGGCAGGGTGTTCCCCGAAAAGTCGATTATAACGTACGAATCTGTTTGACACAATCAGGATGGTATCTCGCTTGCGGTTCAAGTTTACTGCCAATTCAAAATACTAGGCTTGCGAACATGGAGTTTATTTTCTTTTGACTCTTTAATAGCGACCCTTTAAATCGCGAGCTGGATCATGAAAAGTATGTTGTCGAAAGAACAGCAAATCATACTCCCATTTTGAGTAAGTTTTTTCAAAATGAACAAATATGTGGAACCTTTTTAGATTGAAATAAATTATTCGATCATAAATCCGTGACGCTTAAACAATTAAAATTAATTGAACGAATTATTTAGCAATAAATTTTCGTATCAATTATTTGAATGCTCACAGTTATTGCCACAATTTGTCTGCGTTTGGAATTTATTTTCCTTCACAGGAATCACTTACGGAATTATTATATAAAAGGACTATTCTTTGCATGGTTTGGAACTGAAGCTACCAGATTTTCTGTCTGAGCAACTACAGAACTCGAGCATACCATTCAGGATCGGAAGAGATAAGAAGGCAGAACATAATGCACAAATTGCACGAAAATAGAAATTTTGTATAGGACATAATGACGGGATGGGAATTTGTTTGAGCGAATAAAAAATAGCTCCAAATTTCGCCACCAGGGGCAGTTTTTCAAATGAATTAGACATTTAGCATATTTTTGACGTTTAATTACAACAAAACATGTTCAGACATGTTCAAAATGACTGGCATCATTTGCCGCTAACATCTGGAATCATAAGATAGCATGTTCCACAGTTGTTAATTCCACAGTTGAACACGTCTAATTATGGACACTCTGTATATTGGAATGTAAGGAATTTTTCAGAAATTAACTTTTAAACTATTAAATCAGGCCATTTTCTTGAATACGAAATAGTTCCTTCTAAGAAATCAACAAGACTCCAATAGAAAACATTTTTGCCGCGTGTCTTCTCATTTTGTTCCTCGGAAAATCAAACTTTGGTAGCCACGAGATATGTTTAGCTAATAATAATCCATGAAAAGGGAATTCTCCCTCCTGTTTTTTACCAGCATGTAGGAAAAAAAAATTCTTGCCTTGTCAGGAAAACAATTAACTAAAAAAAATACAAGGTTCCATTAATCCATTCGTAAAAGCCACTCTTCCCATTATAATCTTAACAATATCGTTTTTAGGCTGCTTTCTAGCACAGATGTAGCATGTCTTCCTTGTGCTCTTGGAGCCCTGGGTTCGAGTCCAGGTTAAAGCATGGTTGTTCTTCTGGGTGCTATCTGTGATATGTGTGATGTGCCCCCCTGTGAAAAGGGGCTGTGCAAGCGAATGTGATGAGTGCGTAGCTAAAGTCGTACTCTTGACCCTATTTGGAGATACTTGAAACAAGAGACGCATACTTTCGGCTTAAAATCTGATGATGTATCAGCGGGTCTTATCCATGGCAAGGGTCATAAATACAACACAAATTTTTTAAGAAAACAAAATGAAAACGTCTTTTAAATTTTTAATGCTTTCTTGGGGAATTGGATGTTTTTATAAATAAAACACTTACGTAGACGCAAATTCAGATCGAATTTGTTAATCGCCGTTTGGCAAAACTTCGACCTCGATAAAATTTCAAGATTTGATACGACTTTAAGCAAACGCTATTCATATACCAATTTGAAAATTTTTAAGCTTAAAATTAAAGGGAAAAAAAACAGATAAAATGGTTTAGGATGAATTTAGGTCGTGCTGTATCGATTTTTAAATCGAAATCGTGGAAAATGAAGAAACAGCTCGAATGAAAATACTCAAGAATCGTTCATAAGAAAATCCAATCGCAAGGAACGAGATAGGGTTAAACGCATACGTGTGCACAACGAAGTTTCCGAACTACAGGAACATAACTGTGGGGCTATGTTCTTTTTGCCAACCACGTGAATGGGAAAAAGAAGTAAATTCAAGTGGCAAACACACGGAATGTTGTCAAGATTTTAAAAAAATGTTTTGGTACATCAGTTGAATTTACCAAAAATATTTGAAAGACCGGCTGATCAGTGATTCAATCGAAGGAAGAAACTAAAGGAAGCATATACGTGAATAAAATTCTGCTTCAACTTTTGCTTCCACGGGAGCTCAAACTAAACCTCCTCTTGGAACAGGACAGCTAGACTAAAGTGGTTTAGTAGATAGCGAGTGAGTGAAGCGAGCTTGGATGTCGAAACGATCCCAGAGGAACTGCATTGTCAGTTCCAAGGGGTTGGCGAGCATAAACGAGCAGAGTGCAGAGCCCTTAGCATTTTTATAAAACTCGTATAATTTTGCGAACATTCTAAATAGTTTTGAGGATGCTTATAAATGAATACTCCAAATTCGCAGGTCTGTTAACAGAAAAACAGAACAAATTACAACCTTGTTATTCACAGCAAATAAAAAACAACAGCTGAAAGCTTAATTTCAACACAATTATGAATGTTCAATATGTGCCATCAGAAATAAGAAGGAAATCGAAGTAGTACGAGAACACATCCCTCCATTTTTTCTGAATACCTAATATGAAGTTTTGAAAGGAAGCAGATATGCGTGTGTGACTATACTGATTTTTTTCCGAGGCTATATCAAACAGTAGTTGTTTGTTCCACCGTTACCAGTCGACACTGATAATTTTAATATCGATGTCGCATATCTGCAGGCTTTCAAAGTTTCGCGTCAAAAACAATGAAAAAAATATGGGTTGAGCTATTGAATTTCTTTGATATGTTTTGTAATTTTAGAGATGTTTATAATGAACACTTATAACTGTGTTGAATTTAAATTTTCAACAATTATTTATAATTTCTGATGAAAAGCAAGGTTATATTTTGGTTTGTTTTCTTTTAAAAGCCTTTAAAAGTTCGTATATTTATTTATAACCTCCCTGTATATAGAACAGAGCCGTGGTGGCCTGGTGGTAAGGTCTTGACCACGAACCTGGAGGTTCTCGGTCTTCCACCCGATTCCACCGAAGAACCGTCGTGTAAGGGGGTCTGTTGCACGTTAAATTCATCAGATCTAAACGTCCTACCGATGGTGTGATGTGGAGTAAAGAGGAAAGTGCCAGCTCAGTTATCATCCTCGTCATCTGACCGCGGCTCGAAATCACTTGTTCCGTCCCAAAATAACCCTAGTACTTCTTTACATCGGCACGTTAATGTAACTAAATTAAACTAATCCAATCTGTATATTAGAAAGACAATTGCTTTTTTCCGATCTATGATTTCTGTAATCGTTAGAATAATTCGAGGAAAGATTTAAAAAAAAAATTAAAACAATACAAAGTATTAAATTTAAATTTTTTGCTTTAAGTTTTTGATATTTAGGCTTCAAAATTTATGTTGCTATTGTTATCTTTGATATATATTTTAAGACTAAAGTTTGCCTCTAAAAATGAAATATTTTTGAACGATTTTAATTTAATCTGTGAACAAGTAAGCTTTAAGTAGCAAATTTCGACTAACTGAAACAGAAGATGTTTACTTGAAAATCATGTTTTAAAAAGCTGAAAAACTTACTGAATTGGAATTAACACACAATACCACAAAATAATAAAAAAAAGCATAAATCAATCTAAATAATCTTTAATGATACGACCGGAGGTTCTTTCGAAATTATAAAGCGCAATTTTTATATAATTATAAAATGGTATAGTGTAAAACTTGAAAATTGAAAATAAAACGAAATCGGTATAGTGTAAAGCTTGAAAATAAAATATTATGGAATTAATTTAAGTTCTATTTTAATTTTAATTAGTCCAATTGTATTGATAATTTGATGGAAACATAAGAATTAAATATCTTTTATAAGAGCGAAAATAAAATAAAATCCCGAAGATCCATGGCCTTACGGAATTGAGCATAAATCAGCCTACTGATCCGTTTTTGGACCACCCCTGCTAGTGGACTGCGATTGGGAGCTTACCTCAAACTGTCGGTAAAATGGACAGACATCAAAGAGCCACGGAATGAGGGGGGGAAGAGGGCAAAATGTGCCGGACTCAAGGCGGACACAGGTCATCAGAACAGGCTTTATAAGCATTTCCCTATTCCGTTTATACAGTAATCTGGTCTATGTAAAGCCATATGCGCTTAAAAATTTTCTTTTATTGTTAGGATAATTAGTTAATCGGGATGTTTTGTAAAAGTTTATTTGAATTCGGTGCAATTCAATTTTTTCATTCAGGACAAAAACGCAACATTTGAAATTGCCTCTAATAATCCGGGAAAACGAGCCACTGTATCCAATTCTAGATCGAAAGAGTGCGTAAAAAATAAAGAAAAGTTCAATTAGTTTATTAAAAGATTGGTAAGAAAAGCGAATCCCGAAAAGTGTATCAGTTCGAGTTACGTTAGGGTCGTTCACGTGAACCTCTCATGTCTGTCTTCCTTTTATCACGTTTTCTTTCTATTCTTCGAATGTAACTCTTTATTGGACTTAAGCGGAGAATGAAACTTTGAGGCCAGAAAAATACAATAACCGTCTGCAGTGGTGGAAAAAAACGCCGCCCCGAACCTGTTTGATTTCACAATTTTGCCTCCTCTTCTGCGAACCGGGCCCGAATGGCTTCGACGAGATTGGATGATGGTGCCATTTGGCGAGTTGCGCAAATACCTATTATCGCGCTCTGAGGATATCATCAAAGGTACCGGTCAAGTTTTTAACTTTTCGTTCTGAGGCAACGAGATGAATAAATCGGCCTCTGAATTTAATACAAGAGTTGTTAACGGTCATTCCTCTTCAAAGAATTGGTTAAAGCTAATCTCTTACGTTGCATTATCTTTAAGAATAAACTCTTGTTTCTTTAACAAAGAACATTTTTTTTTAAAAAGAAATTAATAAAAAGTTTGGAAAAACGATTTCATTGGACAAGAGGTGATCACATGGTCATCACGTTATTGCTATAGTGGTGCATTTAAGAAAATCGCACTGACGTGACAGCCGTAACGCTGATTGCTGATACAGAAACTTTTTCATACAAAGTGTTCATAACAAAGCAATATTTTGCTGACTCTTAGTGCTTTCGAATTCTCGATGAGAGTCCGTTTAGTTAAAATTATCAAGATTTTGTCGTCAGCATCACCACGATATTGTTCAATATTTTGAAACATGGAAAAATATTCTGAAGATATCGTCATGTTGTTGCGCATTTTGTGCTTCTAAGGGTCTCAATGAAAGTTCAATGAAATTTCGGGTGAAGTCGACTAAAAAAGGAAGTTTGGGTTACTTCCTCACGAACGTGATTGTGATATTCAAATAGTAATATTTTTTTAAAAAAAGTCAATCCCTACTTAGATCAACAAATTTTTTTTTATTTTAGTTACTTTTTATTAAATAGTTACAATTAATATAAAACATGAAAAAAATTGTTTCTGGTCGAAACAAATTCAAGTTAGCATCCAGTGAAAAGAAATCAGAACAGCCTCAAAACACACTAAGCCAATTGAGGCAATGCAAATGCGTGAATTTCCAACGCTAGTTAAGGCAATGCAATACATATTAGAAACTTTTAATTCTCTTCATTCTGTATAATTTTGATTCGAAAGTACTTCAAAGGAATCCAAAAAAGTCGATTTATTAACCATGCTTAATTTTAAATGCATCAAACACTAAGCAAATAAACAGAACTGTCGAAATAATCAGTCGAAAACATGTTAAGCCTAACAAACTGAACTCGCTACTTATTTGGTGGCGGAGAAATGAAGAGTTTTGACGAGGAAGTTAGTTTTTAAATAATTAATAAAAGGATTAATGAATTAAGATTTGAATTATAACTATATTCACATCGAGTGTCATCTACTACCAGTTTAAAAAAACGTATTTGAACTTGAGTGGATGAATATAAAGTGTTTTATTAACGATTGAAAATTTGAACTAGATGTATAAATATATATAGGGAGAGTGGAAGTTAATAGTAGGAATTGAAAAATAGAATGAGTTGAATAATTATTATTCAGATTATGAACATAAAAATAGTAAATCTATATTCAATTTCTCCAAAAGCTCTTTTTTTTCACTGTTCAAAAATGAATATCATGAGAGTTTTTTTTAATGCAATAAAAACTTGTTAAAACAATAATGGATAGAGCGATTGGTAAAGTCTGCTTAATTTCTTTAAATTCAAAAGGTTCAGCCGTATAGCCAAAGAAGTAACATGCACCTGTAGAAAAGTGACAATGTTAAATTAATTGAGACAGACGACTAAGTCTCTTGAGACAAAGTAAGGAAGTAGCAAAAAATAACTAAAAAAATAAGGAATATAGATCCAAAAAAAAAATCACTTTAAAAATGTACCCTGTAATGCAATAAAAACACTGGGCAAGTTTCATAGGTTTATTTCTAAATTTGGCAGAAATATTTTCAATAGAAAATATACTCTTCGTCTTTTGAAAAACGGTTTGTTTTAAAATTGAAAAAAATGTACCAAGTGTGGTTTCCCAGATTTTCATTAATATTATTAACTTTCTTTATTTCTTAAATTTTATCTCGTCATAATTTCTTTATTTCACCGCTAAGGATGCTATAACTTGTCTCAAGAAATTCAGTATACCTTTACTGCAGGTGCAAATTCTTCTCTGTTTATAAGAGACATCGTTTTGAATTGAACGCGTGCTTAAAGATTTAGACAAAATAAATTGAGAATTATAAAATTGAGAAAAAAATAATAATAAAGAACCATCATACGTATATTCTGAAATAAATAATTTGCTTCTTTTTTTTTTCTTTTTTTGTGTGATAATGTAGTTTAATTGTCAGGATGCATTTCTAATGTTTCAACCACCTTCTTCGAAATTCCTATAAACTTTAAACATGCTATTGTAGGTCTTAAAAAAGGATTTTGGAAACAACTAAGAGATTTTGAAGTTTCAACGATGTTTCGTTTTAATATTTTGTCATTTTTTTCTAGGTCTCTTATGAAGTGGAAAATGGCAGATATTTTTGTTTCACTAATTTAAATTCAGCATTACAACGAGAATTATTATCATGTGAAAACATGATGTTGTTTTGGTTAGGAGGTTTAGATGTCTCCAAAATTCTCGGGCAAAAAATATTTTTCTCTGCTCTTACCAATATTTCATTATTATCACGTATATTTCTTTGACAGCAGAGGCGTTTTTAAAAGGCTGAAGAAGAACTATGAAATCATTGATGTTATTTCATCCCAAAATTGGTTGAGCTACAAAAATTTGTTTACCGTCTGGAAACCATGCGAGTTTCTAGACGGTAAACAAACCACCAGAATACGAGGAAGACACGCTACCACTGCGCCAGAAAGCCGGTACAAGTTGGAAATAATATATATAGATATAGATATAGATATAGATATAGATAGATAGATAGAGAGAGAGAGAGAGAGAGAGAGAGAGAGAGAGAGGAAAAACTGGTTTAAATTGATTAAAGGCTTAAATTACTTAAGATAAATAATGACTTAAAAATAATAATGCTCTCACATGATAACTTGAAATTTTCAATCGAAGATTTCATTTTAATTTTTAACATTCTAATTTGTTTTCGGTTTTAATTGGTTTTATTTGTATCTTTAACATTAAATCATTGACGGATCTTCACAAACCATAATCGTTATAGCTAATTCTTCATGTAAAACATAATCGTTATATAAGACTTATAGTGTACTGTTTTTTCTCACCTTTTATTATAAGGCCTTTTTCATTGGCGTTTTGCTTTGAATAAAACTTCTGTTTTTAATTATTTATTTTTTAAATTGGTAGAAAAAATTTCTACAACGGTAAAAAAAAATGTATACGAACACTATCGGAATTTTTTTTTTTTTTTTTTTTTTTTTTTTTTTTTTTGCGTTATAAATGAACCGACTGTAATCAGTTAGGGAACCCGCATTAAATAATATTAATAGCATTTAAGAATAAAAAAATTTTTATTGATTGAAAATGACTTTAATATGGAGAACGGAAGAATAATTTTTGTGAAAACTTTTGATTAATATATGAAAAATTATTGACATTATGTATAAGCAAATAAAAAGCACGATCACCACGTTCTGAAATATTTTAGCAACTTATTAAAACCAGTCTAGGTACGGTCTATCTTTGCATTTTTTTTTTGTTTCCTTTTATATTTTATTCATAGAATTTTGCTTCGTACTTTCTGTTATGCTCTGTTGTCTGCATATCTTAAAAAAGCAAAAACCAACCATTTTCATCTTAATTTATGTTCCATTCATTTCAGAGCTTCTCGGCATTCTTTTCAGAAGCCATGTCTTCCGATATTTTCAGAGGCCATTGCTTTCAATTGCAGATCGAAGCCGACTCAGACCGGAAACGGCATAAAAAAATCATCTTGACCCGAGTGTGGCAACAAACGGATCGTGCAGTCATAAAAACCATCGAATTCTCGAAAAGTGATTCTTCTGTCTCGAATAAGAACAATTCGGATTTATTGCTCCTAATCGCCATCTTTTACTTCCTCGCCGTTTTTGTCCGTGGCCAGTGACTGGGAAAAACACCGAAATGAATAACGGCGAGTCATCAAGCTTTGATGCGGGATGAAGCGATGATGGAATTCAAGGTTTACGCTCACTCAGACAGACAGACTGACGAGATCGAAGCGAATCTTTTCCTTTTCTCGGTGGACACTTTCTAGAGGAAACGGCTGTTAAGAACGGGAGCGTCATTTCCTGTTGGCTCTGCTGGAATTCCGGAAAGAGGCAGAGGATGGTCAATTCCAAACAAGGACGGATTCCTCCTCGCTTCAGGTTCGCTGACTCGAGCCCGCGGAGAATTGATGGTAATTATGCAGAATTGGTAATTAAGAGTTGCGTTGCGAATGATGCAATCGACGCTGGGTGTGCTCAGTTGGGTAAGCAGAATTAAAAAGAGAGGTAAAACAGCAAATTCGTGAAAATGATTTCCCATCTAATGCAAGAAATCGTGGAAGATTATCATATTAGCTCTTTGAAAATATTTATACTTACTGAATAATCGGTATAATTTTTCCAAATTTAAAATATAAAGTGTTACTTTGTATCTCTTCTATACAATAAAACAGAATTTCATACAATAAAACAGAATTTCACAAACTATATCACATGTAACTCAAATTGTATATATCGTATTTAGAGGTAAATTTTTGAAAAAAATGATTTAAATGAACTTAATAGAACGCCTATTTTTAGCACTTTATTAATAGCTATTTTTGGCCCTTAATGTTAAATATTAGGTGCTTGTACGTATTTTAATCCATTTTTTTCACTTTAAAAAGACATTTATTGAGAAAAATTGGTACTATATATATATCAAAAAATATTTTCCACCATTTTCTATATGATGCTGTTTCGTCACATCCCAATTGCTGGGTTTGGTTTCAACGATTTAACGGTGTCGATTTCCATTTTTACCCAAGTCTGGCAATCGATAGTCATCGAATTTTTTTGGCCATCCAAACAAGCAACGTATTTACACTTTAGATACTTAAACTGTATGTTGTTTGCCAACGGATTCTAAAACCCTCCTCCCTTTTGCGCATGCGTTAGGATGGGTTTAATTTGACAAAATAAGGGTGGAAAAAAAGAAGAAAGGAGAAAATGTTTACATTTAACAATAAAGTAAATTCCAGAAATGCGCACATCCTTCCACGTCTCACCCCTTTGCGAGATAAAATCGCTGAAAAATGGTCTTCTCAAGAGACTGAAAAGAACAGCATTAATTTTCTTTGTGTATGTCTTTGTGTTTATGAGCCGTCTTGTTGATCTGACGCTTTGGCAGCTTTGGTTCCAAATCTCCAACTAGCTCAAAGCGTTTTTGAATTATCGAGTTCACAGACAGATATATTTCCAAAATTGTGCTTTTCAGACTTAATTAAGCTTAAAATATACAGATTCTTCGAATTCTATATTCGGAGTATTACAATACTTTCTCATTCTATGTTTAGTATGCGAAAAAGTAAGAACATTACAAAAGCAAAGAACAGCTTAAGGTAACTTGCAGTTAGGCCTTAAACGGTATGCATACTTTGATTTCCATGTATCTCTGACATCATTTGAACGATCACCGCTAAGTTGAAACTGTAAATTGTGATTGCGCATGCAAACGCATTATCAAACATTTGCAAATCCGAATACAAATTTTTGTTCTCTTCGTACTCTCTAACGGAAAGTTACCTAATTACTTTTACTCAAGGAAATGAATGAATATTTTCTTTCTTTCTTTTCCCCGTAATTTCCTCAATTTCAGGAATCATTTACTGAAAAAGGTGATGAATGAAGCAATTGTACTAAATTTCTCTGCTTTTCCATATCTTCTCCTTTTCTATATTTTTGCATATGAAACACATAAACAGGAAGTATTATAATAACCAAAAAGGAAAAATTATAATAGTAAATAAATAAAAGCTCTAACTTTTGACAAATCGCCGAGTTTTGGATCCTCTTGAGTTCGAAAACATCTTTGGAAAAATACATCTGCTTGTGAAGGAAGACAATTACTCATAACACTTTGACATAAACAAATGAACGGCATTTGCATCAAATGTTCAGTTTTCGTTCAATTTTGAACAAAATCCATCCAGATGGAATCTATTTGTCCTATTATAAACATTAAAAAAATCAAGTAAAAAAAATTCGATAATTTAATGATCTTTTAATGTGGTCTTCTGTAGACTCAATCAGATAACGTGGACTAACCCCCTCCCCTTGCACTCTCTGTCAACTTTCACACATAGAAAAAGGGGGATCATTTGGCCCATGATGTCATGTTTAATGGGCACCACAACTGGTCGTCAGCCATTAAGTATGCCGGAATCCTCGTCATATAAGTGATTTGTGCCATTAGCACAACCACAAATACCATTATTCCTGAATAAATGGTGACAATCCTTTCGGAAAAAGGCGATTGTAGCTTGATGTTAAGGTCTCCGCTTGAGAACAGGAGGGTTTTAGGCTCAAAGCCGATTCCACTGAAAAGGCATGGAATAAGTTTTTAAATCCAGTACGACTAAATGTATTCCCTTTGAAAAGGTACAGAAGTTGACGGAAGGTCTATTGATTCCGTTGTCGTTCAAAATTAGTTATACTTATATTCAGTCTTATTACTTCGAAACATAGTATAAAAATACACCATCCCAAAATAACCCTTTCGTAGTATTAAAAAGTCTAACGTTACTCTAAGAAAACGGATAAAGAAGCAAGAATTCAGGTAGAGGAAATTATCACTAACACATCATGAGATAACGAATATATAATTGTTTTCACCATCTGGAACATTTGCTTGGAGAGCCGGAGTGCCTGGGCTAAGCGCTTACAATCTCCGGTCCTTAGTTCCTGCTTTAAGATCTGCAAAATACAGAATTTCTGACATAAAAATGCTTCGCTTGTTAAAGTTAAATAACAGAAAGAAAACTATTAGTAAAACACATATAAATTTGTTATACATTTGGAATAATTTATTATGTAATAACCAG
>JAOUZG010002851.1:4202828-4223760 GCA_026289955.1 Argiope argentata | reverse complement strand
ATAAACAATTTTTAAAAAAGTAGTATATAACAAACTGCCGATTTTCATTATTAGAAAGAAACGCAATTAATTTCGTTATATTAATAATCTTCTCCCTATGTCTGCTTTTTATCCATGAGATTGTAAACATAGAAAAACTTAAAATATTTAGAATTAAAAAAGCCCGAAATCGAATAATCAACGCACTCCTTCACTAAATCTTCGGTCTTCGTCTCGGGGGGGGGGGGATTGACGACCTAAGCTACTCTCTGATTGGCCCAGACGGCTCTCTTCCTGTATCTCCTTCCTGATTGGCACTCGCCGCAATCTCTTCCAGTATGTTTCATTTGCTCTTTAGCACTGCTTGGGAACACATCTCTCTCTTAAGGGTATGTCTAGGCTTCTTATTTTCTTACTGATTCTAATATTGGTTTGTTTTTTATTGTATTTGGTATTTTGTTATATTTTTTTCTTCATGCTAGAATTTTAATTTGTGAGTTTTGTCTATTTTGTCCTTTTTCCTAATTGTCATTTGTTTTTACATGCTAAAAATTGATGCCTCTCTTTTACTTTAAAATTTGGAATTTTTCGGCTCATAAAAGAGTTAATTTTTTTAGACAATAGTCTAACTCTTTACAGAAAAAAAAATCCACTTTTTATTGGAATCCTTGCCTGATGGTGTCCCTTGAGAAAGTCATCAGGCCGGATTTCTCCTTTTTCACTTACATATTTTTTCTTTTGTTTCTTCTGTTTTTTATTCATATATATATGCTGGTTAAGTCTAAATTAAATCCTTATTAATTTCTAATTTTTAACAAATTAAACCATATTAACCCTATTCTATAATGTTCTCTTATTTCTTGATCCAATTTTACCTTTTTTTATTTCATTAAAACTACACGAACTCTAAAGTTGCTAAAATGCAAAGTTCCCACACTGCGAGTGAAGGGAGAAAAAACTGTCCAGGTAAGCGAATTCTTTTAAAATATTCATGTTACCTCTTGTAAAGAAATCTTTATCAGGATCTCTCAGTATATAATCACGGTTATAATTATTTCGCTTGCTCTTTTATCTTTTTGCTCTTGCGTCGCGCTGTAGACTGACTTGTACTCGTCACCTCTTGCTTGTACAAAAATTATACCTCCTGGGACGAAATAAAAGTGAAGTAGTGACGTTTATATATATCCATTCTGACATCTTTTTTTGAAATAATTCTTTGTTTTATTAATATTCAAAAACTATTGAAAAGTTTTTTTAAAAAATAAAATTGCTGTAAATTCAAAAAACTCGCCATGTTTTTTTGCCTCTCCCCTCGAAGCAACTATAGAAAACCACGTTTTTGTTGAGAATCACTGGAGGCTCAAGAGTCACACTTCTGAGGTTTCGATTTTAACAAGGATGTCCGGGGTACCTTTGGGGGCAAAGGCGGCAAGCCCTACCTGTCCCACAACCTTTAATTTAGGTCAGAAATAAAGGTAGAGACGTTTATAACTTTCCTGGAACTCCCTCGTGACCCGAGGAGACGAAAAATTAATCGCCCATTTCATAACATTTTTCGACCCCCAGCATTTTTGGGGCGAATTCAAGGATGCGAAGAACCTGTTCTTGTTTACAGTCTTGGGGGCCATCCTGGGTGGATGAGAATTTCGTAGGCCCTGCAAGCTAGAAACATTGGCTCATAGGAAATAGAAACATGTGAAAGAAATTCTGCGGTTTCTTAAATGAAATTATAGATTATTATTATTATTTGAATGACGCCAAAATTAGTAGAAAACGCAACTATATATGCAGTAACTTCACTGCTTTATTACTCTGCTCTATGTTACAGATTTTTTTTCCTTTAGACAAAACATTTTATTCTACACAATTACATTTTAATTCCATATGAAAGCGCCACCACTCGGTGATGAATCTGTGAAAAATATAACTAAAATGTTAACAATATTTGTATTATGACGCAAATCTTATATCTTTAGATGAGCAATTTTTGTATTATATTTATTTCGTGTATCTCAGAACAGCTCTAACTATTTGAATAAAATTCTATATTTAGATAAAATTTTGAAGTTTATCTATAAGTCTTTCCTAAAAAAAAAAGATTTTACAAACACAAAAAAATGTTTATAACTACTAGTATAACTACTGTTAGTATAAGAGCCTGTTCAGAATTCATGTAACCATGTGGTCTTTTTGGGAGGAACCAACTGCCAATCATTTAAACAGCAGAAACGAACTTAACACATATACTAGGTCTGTAGTCGGCAAAATTATTAGCCAAAGAGCCAAATATGAACATGACTACAATTTTAAAAAAAATTGGGAGCCAAATATGCTTGTTTAGTAAACTTTTGTTACACTAATTTATTTGATGTTAACCAATAAACCACATAAAAGACAACCTGTGTCTTCAAGTCAATCTTCCCTATCAAATAAATAATTGCGTTATAAAGAAAAGCAATCATTTTTTAGAGCCTTTTTCTACCTGATGTCGCATTGGCAATGTCATATAGCGTCGTCTCGGACCCGATTTCCCCATGGCAAAACAAAAAGCAAGTTAAAAAATTTAAGCAATGATAGATAAACTGTAAAATCAATACTGTAATATAGCCGAGTCTTTCGAATAACATGTTAAAACTAAGTGCATTCAAATGACAAGTCCGTATGGAGGCAAGATTGAAAAGTACTCATATGTAATCAGCATGTGGTTCGTAGCAACGTATTTTCTCCGAATAAACAGGATTTGAAAAAACAAAATAACGAAAGAAAAAAGGAAAGGAACACTGACGAGTTAAACTCGATCTTCACGGTACAACTAATTAAATTATTGTAAATAGCAAAGTCAAGGTATTGTAATCCTGAAAAAATATATATAATTAAAAAATTATAATTAGGTCTATTAAACTTTGAGCAGGTTTAACTAGATGGAAGAAATTTGGTACCTGTTACTTTACACCAGATTAGAAGATTTCTAGCGAATTTGAATCCTTTCAGAAAATGTCTGCCTGAATGCTAGTGAAAACGATAATTATAAAATGTAAAGAGGAAACATTTAAATTACAGTTTCAGCATCTTAACTACAGTTTTAAATCAAATATTAAAACCAAATCATCAAAGAATCGATTGCTTGTCGTTCTGTATAATTGAAAGATGTACAAACGATTAAACAAAAACTCTATGGTTTAAATAGGGGGAAATTTGGAATGTGAGCTTATTGTCGAAATTTTAACTTAATATTCAATTTTAATAAAAATGCTTTCAAAATCCATGTTTGATTTCTTTCTCTATACTACAAAGCGCATAAATATTCGAGTACGGGGCTCTGAAAATAAAAATCTGAGTCACTCACAGTTTTTCCACACTTCCCACATTTCTTTTGGAATATACGAGAGCTTCTGACTAATCCCTCTTACAGGTTCTTCTTTTGTAAAATAAATACCAGCTACTGACGTATACATTGTGGAAGTGAATTGATTCCGTTATTTACCCAAATTAGCAATAAAAAATTAAATTCAAAGGAAAAGTTACGATGAATCCAGCAGGGATTCAAACTAGGGCTTTTTTCTGTGAGGGTTCCGACATTTCGTCAAAAATGGACTCCTCGTAACCTGGAAATCCCAGAAAATTGGGGTTTTGGTGATTTTTTCTGTGGTACTATCTCCAAAAATCTAAATTTTCTGGGATTTCCGGGTTAAGAGGAGTCCATTTTTGACGAAATGTCGGAATCCTCATAGAAAAAATCCCTAGTTTGAATCCCTGCCTGAGGGTGACCCCTGAAAAAGTCTTCAGGACGGATTCATATAGTTCTTCCTTTTGATTTTTGCTTTAAACTTAATTTTTATTGCTAATTTGGTTCTTTTAATTTGTATTCTAGTTGTAGCAGTATTATCTCTCTCTAAATACAATGTAGGTTTTTAATATTTTGTTTCTAGAAATAAGTTTAGATATATTCCATATTGTTTATCTTTGATATGATAGTTACTTTCGTTATTTAAGTTATTTAATGGAACCTTATTACTGTATTACACTTTTAAAACAATTTTAAAAACCCAAAACCAATTTTTATCTCCTTTTTTAAATTCTCTTCAAAGAAGTAGTTGTGTCAATCGTGAGACGAATGAGAGATTAAACAGATTAATGGCCGTCATGTCTTTAAGCTGATAGCACGTAATTACTTAAATGGCTAAGAGGCAATTCCTACTCGTTATTCGTGAATTAATGACTTCTCATTCTAGGCTGACATTAATTATCGATCGTTAAATCATATTTTGCGTTAAATATAGAATATTTATTTGTGTGATATTTAAAATAGAAAGGTATACAAAGTATACAGTTTATACGTGGGTCAGATGGCCAAACAGAAATCGTTGTCAGCTGACTAGGTCGAAAAAGGAATCTATCTTGAGAGCATTGTCTTCAGTTCAACATTTCTGGCTATGACTCCGATGGTTGTTTGTTATCTTTGTTGATTTTATGATTAAATGACAATAGACCGATTGCTGAGAAAATTTCATAAAAGCGAATTTTTCAGTATATGAGTGTGTGTGTGCAAACAATACGTTTCTGATCAGTTTCGTGGCTAAAGACAGAGAAGATACTTATTAAACTTCGCTTTATTCAATCCCGGAAGGAACGGTGTATGTAAAAGAAAGACGGGACATTTCGCGAAGAAATATTTATCCCCATGATTATATAATATGAGATTCTGATTTTTTACACTTATCGATAATATAGGTTTTATTTTAAAAGAATTCGCCTAGCTCGACAGAATTTTATTCCTTCACTCGGAGCGTGAGAAATGGCAATTTAAGCATTTTTGCTGAGTTTCTGAAGCATTGATTAAATTTAAAACAGGTGGAGTTAGTTCAGGAAATAAGAGAAAATTTTAGAATTAAATTAATACGGGCTGAATTAATATGAAAATTAGGAAATTATTTAAAAAGCTCAATTTTTCTTCTTCTAATATTGGCAAAATATGCTATAATGGAGATTTTAAGTCCCCAGCATATTTTTGCTATTCGAAAAACAAAGATACTTATTTATTTTGAAGATTTTGTCGCGACCTGATAAAGATAGTCCTTGTTGATTCAACCTGGTAAAGCGTCCACTTTTGAACTCTGTCACAGCCTCCATAGTGAAGCATGTTTTGCTTTGAATAGCGAATGAAATTGCATTCATTGCCAAAGCAAAATTTTAAGCATCCTTCTGTATTAAGTTCACTGCTTTTTTTCCAATTTTTACTTACAAATAGGTAACTATTATTAGTAATGGGAGTAATTATGTTCAATACCCATGCATTATCGATGCTTACATTAGCAACAACCTTAACATTTTTCTGTCTGCGAGCTCATAAATCCCGGCGGCGGATAAGCCGACCCGATTGCAACATTGTGTGCTCCGAGCGTTATCATTATTTACGATCGGCTAATCGTGATTCAGCACAGAGAGCGCTGTGTTTACGAACTGATTGGCTAATCAGCATGGATGGAAGGTGAGAGAAAAATTGGATTGGGGAATTTGCACAGGCACTCGAGATAGCGTTGGATTCTTGAGAGATAACGCGCGTTTCTTTAAACAGAACGCGGACGGATCCCGCTTGTTTGTCGAGATTTCTCACGATCGCCCTGGCGTCGCAGGAAATGTTTCGACTCACGTGGTTCGGATTAGCGATGGTGCCGACGGAACTGGCCGTCCGTTAGCGATTCCGCTAATCTATACGTCAAACATCAGAAGTACGATTCATGCTAATGGTTTGCTATAAAAATGTCCTGATTGCATAGGACTTTAGATAAAAACTAACAGCTCATATTTAAAAAACAGGTTAATTAGATGCAAAATTTTAATAATATCGTATGAAATAGTAAATTTGGCATAAATATTATAAGTGTCTTGGCCTCCCTATTTAGTTAGAAGAAGCCCGTCTTTCAATTGTTTATCTCTGCCAGAAAATCAATCCTGCATTAAAAATATCCTACTTTTTTTTAATGTTACCGATTGCCCACTTTTGCATTATCATAAAAATTATTTCAGATTAATTTATATTTCCCGAAAAATTGGACGAATTGTTTTTGAATTTCCACCATAAACAAGTAATATAAAAAATTTAAAATCACTTCCTACTTAGACTTTAATTTAGAGTTTTTATTAAATAATGACAATTGATACGAATAACTTATCCAAAAAAATGATTGATTTTCGCAAGAATTGAACTCGCATTCTTCACTTTCATGTGAAAAATACCGAAATCGTCGAATTTCTCCGATCGAGCCACTGCCTGTTGATTTCCATTTTCAATACAGACTGCTAAAACTCTATTTAGAGTATTGAAAATGAATTACATTGAATGAATGAATGAATATTTGAAAATATATATAAGCATCGAGTGTCATCCACTAAAAGTTTAAGAAATGTCTATGAACTCGTGTGGATGAATAAAAAGTATTTTATGAAGGATTGAAAATTTGAACAAGATATATATTTATATATATAGGGAGAGTGTGAACTAATGGCAGAAATTGGAATGAAAAAATAAAGGAGAATACTTGAACTCACTTTTAAACTGAAAATTTGTTCATAACAATATTTAACCCTTTGCACTCGAGCGGCGCCGGGAATGTGTCACTTGCGCTCAGTCTCATTTCCGCTAACTCATTAGAGGGTGTCATTTGCGCTCACATGGAAGGTTTACCGGGATTTAATCCCCTTTGGCAGGAAAACTTGGCGTGAATCTAGAGGGGCTATAAAGAATACCCGTTTCTATCGTTGATAAGATTAAGTGACATAATTAAGGGTCCTTATCTTCGAAATATTCGGTTTTTTTTCTCACGGTAAAACTGTAAAATTTTCTTTAAGAACGCTAGATACATTTTTGATAGTTTATTTTAGACTAGGTGTTAGATTAAATTTAGAGGGAAAATGAAGAGCGAAAATATATATAAATCTAGATGATAGAATAAACCGAACAATTGAAAAATATTCTTTTGACAAGGACTTAAAGAGTGCCTTGTAACTCTTGCTAATATAACAAAATTGTTATAAAATTATTTTAAAGCAAGGATTAATAAAATTTTATTTGAAATTTTAAAAAATAATACTAATAATAATTGAAAAAAAAATTTGTAGTAACAAAATAGAACTGAAAAAACTAAGTAACTTAAAGAATTAAATTTTTTTTAGGTAATATGAATAATTTTTCATGCATTGGTTATTCATTCTTACTTTTTTGCATATATTAATCTTCTAACTTACCATCATTGATTAAAACTGTATTTAAGTTGCAGTGGGATAGAGAATATTTTGTGTATTTTAAAAACTGTTGAATTGAAATAATTTATTTGATTTCTGTTATATATTCGAATAATAGCATTTTCTCAATAAACTATTCGCATATACTTAAAACAAGTTTTTTTTTCATTAATATATTGCATAACCACTTTACAATGTTGAAGTATTGCAAAGCAATTTTTAAAAAGCACCTTTTATCTAATTATCTTAAAGATTATGATAAAAGTTGATGATGAAACTAAAAGCAAACGCATTTCCTTAATAGTTATTACTAACATTTGCTAACATTATTACTAACATTTTACAGATATTATCCTTCAAAGATTCTAAATTATTCAGCATAAAAATTATAATATTTACTCAACTTGCAAATGATAAATTTAAACAGCAGTTATGCTTTTAAAAAATCCTTCTTAAAATAGTCAAATATTTCAGTTGGGGAAAAGACTCCTTATATGGAGACCATCAAATAAATTGAATAATTACATAACAATTTATGTAATTTGAATAAAATTGTCTTCAACGGAAAATAAAACAAAGTTTGTTTTTTCTCATATAAATGTAAGGCAAGTAAATGTTCAAATTACCAACAATATTTGAAATTTTTAAAAATAAAAATAAAATAATTATTACATGTTTAGCCTTTCCTTAGAACTACTTAATTTTTTTGAATATTATATTATGCCAAGCTGTAATTTATACTAAATAGGGAAAATTAATATCCACCCTGATTATGATATAGTCAAAAATAATTAAAAATAAATAATTGAATCATAAAAATAAAATAAATAAAATAATTAAAAATTGTCCCTAAAAATATATGAAATTTTAGAATAGCAAACCTATATAAAAATTGTTAATTTGTCAAATATTTGCAATATAGCTGGAAGGAAATTGAAATAATGTTTGAAAACTGGGCGTTAAAAACTATGGGTGTACAAAGTTTTTATAATAATAATTGTTGTAAATATAAAAGTGTAAAAAATGTTTAATCTCCATAGCTTTCATGTTATTTTATGTTATTAATCTCGCTAGTACTCAAGTTTTACGTCATTTTTGTAGAAATAAAATTATATTAACATTTATTTAAATCAGATTCATAATGAAAAAAATTATGTGTGTGTGTGTGTGTAATTTTCAGCAGTTAAATAATAGATTTCAAGAGTTTTTCTTCGTTTTTATGCAATACATTAATTAGGAAGAAAAAATACCCTTGTTCATTTCAACAAATATTTATATCAAACGCCCTTTTGAAAAATATTTTAACTCAAGTTAATATTATTAACATAATCAATACTGCCTTTATACAGAGAAATGTCTCGCAATGTCTGATAGAAAATGCATATTTTACAAAAAAAAAAAAAAGTTGTTTAAAGAGAACATTTTCACGCGCGAAATTTGAAAACTATATCTTAGATAGAATAGGATATCTAATACTCAGGTAATAGAATTTTAAGGCCATGACAAAACAAAATCTGTGGTTTCATATTCAGGTTTTAGTAATACAACTGTTTAAATTAACAAAAAAAATCTAATATAATTGGTTAGAAAATAGAATGATTTGTGCTTTCCGCACATTTATAATTCTATAGATTTTGTTTCCTACGTCATTATAATTATTACGTTAAGAAGACAATTTGTTTGATATTGCTTACTTTAAAAGGAGTATTTTCAAAATAGTATAAATAGAAAACTTTGCCATATTTGAATCATCTAAATAGAACTTCACCTTTCTAAGAAATACACTTTAAAGTAGAATAAAACATAGTTTATTAACATTGTTTAAAATTGGTTTTGATTTTCTAGTTCATATCAACATATAAAATCTAAACTCAAGTTTGATATTTTATGAACTGTAGCATTTCTTTTTTTTATTCGTTTATTCCTCAAGATATAAAAACACACATATTGTTTGGTGTCTTTGTATATATGTTATGATCTTTTTGATTTAGTTTTTCCCAACTCCAATTAATGATGATGATTATAATTGCTTTCTGAGAGTAAAGATAGACCTCTTGGTCTGAACATCAAATTCAGAAAATAATTTTTATTCTAATTTAAACCCCTTTGGGGAAACATCCTTCCTCTTCCCCCAAAAGAATAACCTAACATTATTAATTTCAAGCTATTTAAATTCTATTTCTGCTTCGCTAAAGCCTATAACATATTTATAACCTTTCAATAAGTTATTTTAAAAAATACCCTGGAATTGTATTAATTAAAGGGCACAAAATTTTGTTCCTAATTAACTCCTTCGACACCTATACAGAATTGCATTATCTTAATAACACTTGGGCATATATGATGGTGTTCATGTGATATAAGGACTGACTTTTTGAATTAGTCAGCAAAGATTTATCAAATATCCACTGATAATGTTAATTCATTTCTTAGTTCAGATATAATGTCATTAAAAATTAACTGAATTTATCAGTAACGTACTGTTTAATTTTGTTGAAAATGGGACCAAATAAAGAGCTTTTAAAAGCAGAAATATGCAGAATATGAACAGAAAACTGCAAGTGATGAATTTCTTGCAAGAAGAATTGTTTTCACTTTTCTAAACATGAAAATTTTGCTAAACGTGAAATTAAGGCTTCTATCAATATCAAAGCAACATTTGTCTTTCTAAACAACATTTTTCGGAAAAGGAATATTTGATTTTGCTTAAGAAATGGTCTATTTGTTTGATTTTAGACGCCGATCGTGTATTCTGTATGAATATAACTTATTAAAGTTGAAATATTCTGTGCGTAAGAAAATTATGAACATGTTCCTCCATAGTAAATTTTTAAAGCAAATTTTGCTCATTCTATTTATTACTTTTATCACATCTTTGAAACGCGGTACGGGTCATTAGCATTTTTCCCACGGCAGCCTTTTAACGTTATCAGAGATATGGAGTATCATTCTCACTGTGACAGTGATTGACTACCATATGGCGCACATTGTAAAATCGCCAAATTTTACATACAAAGATAAAAGTTACAATGTGGTACTCTTTTTAAGGCTTGAGCGCAAATGACACCCTCTAATGAGTTAACGCTAATGAGCCTGAGCGCAAATGACACAGAACCGCGGCGCCGATACGGCGCCCGGCCGTATCGGAAAAGTAATTCGATGCATAATTATTCAAAATAAAAAGGCTTGTTTATTGCTCCAAATTTGTGTGTGTGTGTGTTAAAATTGAATTTCTCCGTCTTTTTACCATTATGTAGGTATTTTCAATAATCAAAATTGAAAAAAATAATTTAAAAAAAACGTCGAAATGATGCACCGTCTTGAATGGTGCCGAAGAAAAGCCATCGAGTGAAAAGGGTTAATATATCGAGAAAATAATGACGAATAATTAGGGTTACATCTTTATAAAAAATGCCAAAAAAGAAGCTTTATTAATGATTTTTCTTTCTATGCGCAATACTTCAATGCATCTACATAAAAAATAACCCCATTTTCGGGTAGAAGTATTAGTCCTATCAAATTTTCGCTTTTAACATCCAGAGTTTTGAACCAAATCAAATGAAACAAAAAAGAATACCAGAATAACTTTATTAGACACTGAATTTAATTATTTAGAATGATTTACGAAAATATCAGTGTTTGTAGAAAATTCTTTTTAACAGCCCATGTCTGAAGCATAATGCAATTTTTCTTTCATCCTTTCAAAGTCATTTATATATTTACATATAGGACAAGGTATGTAAGAATTTCAGTTGGAATACCATTAAAATTCCGAAAAATATCGCCTTGAAAGCGTCATTTGAGAATGGGCAGCACGACAAGGTGTCGACCTTTCGACAGAATTGATTCGAAATCTGCAACCATTTACAAATCCAAACTGTTTATCAAATAATACCTAATTAGTTTTTTATACTATTTAGCGCTTATCGTATTAACTTGTACTTAAACAGCCAGATCAAAAACTTCATATCAACGAATTTTGTTTGAAATTTGAGAGACATTTATATAACAGTTGTTAAAGCACACACTAGATTTCATCCATCTAGCTCAAAACGTTTTTGAATGGTCAGGTTCATCGACAGAAAGAAAAAAAAATCCAGAACTACGTATTTCACACTCGGGAATTCTGAACAGCGGAAATTCATCGCAGTCTTGAGTCTGAATTTTTTAACGATTACCATTCTTCATTATTACCCTTTCTATACGAGATAGTTAGAGTATTTGAGTTTAAAGAAATGAATTTCAAACAGAGAAGTTGTAATTTATATAAATTGATATAAATTTCCAAAAATGTTTAAATATTTCGAAAAAAGTTAAACCAGAATCTGTATTATAATATATATTTCCACGATATTTCCAAAAATTTATTAGGATATATATCAGTTTAGTTTAATATATCAAACATTTAATTTAGTTTTTGTACATCACATATTATATTAAATTGTCTTACAATTTTTGATACCAATTCCTTATCAGGATCATCAATGTCGTCAATTTTGGTAGCATGTATTTTTTAGCAGATGAAAATTTTGATTAAAAAAGAAATTACAAATTGAAGCTCTATATTCTTCTATGTTTATTAAAAATTCACTAATAGTATTTTTCTGTGCTTTCTAAATTTTGGAAAAAAAAATTCTCGTAAAAGCACTGTTTTCCAAATGAAAATCATATGTATTAGAAAAAGTGCTACCAAGGTTTAAAATCAAAACGAAATATTTTCGTGAGGAAAAATGTTTAAACTAATTTAAATTTTTGCAACAATTTTTAATATTTCTCCCACAAAGATAAGAAACGCAATCTCAGTTACCGAAAAGATAAGAAGTACAACTTAAAACTAAATTATGAACATTTTTTTTCCTCATACAAATTGTTTTTTCAAATGAAAATATTAGATATTGGAAAAAGTCCTTCCATAAGTTAAATTCAGTGCTAAATATTTTTATGGGTAAAAAATGCTTACACTAATGGAAATTTTTGTGACAATTTTTAACATTTCTCACATATGCTAAAGATAAGAAACACACCTTTTGAAGGTAACTTTTGGTAGATATTTGATAACATTTTATTTCATTCTATTGTTCCATTCTCAAATACGTCTCCATAGAATCAGATAATTACACAAATTACAACAGGGTATTTTTATCTATTAATGTTTAAACACTTTACTTTGTATTCTCTGCTATCAGCATATTCTACTTTTCATTGTCTACTGTCGGCATATTCGCCAAATTCCTTACGGAATAGTTATTTTTAACATTTACTGCAAAGTGATTAAATTAAAAAAATATTTTTAAGTGATGGACTCTAACGCCATATATCGCCATACATAAAACCAACACCAAATTCTAAAGTTTTACTAATGGACATAAAGGTTCTGATTTTTTTATCGCAGATATATAGTAGTATTCTTTTCATTCCTTACATGTAATGTGCACTTAGAAAAAAAAATTAATTTTTTAAAAAAAATCGATTTTGTGATTTTGTTGTATTTTCACTTCCAATATTCTCGAATCTGAATGACGCATATTTGGAATAATGCCTGTTTGTTTGTGAACACGGCAATTTATAAGTGCCGTGAATTAGACGGATGGTATGGGATTTTGACTCCAAATTTCTATATTGCTATCAAATTTCCATCAAATCCATTTCCAAAAATTTCATTATTCTTCAATTATAAAGACTATTTAGGATGCAATGAGTTTTATTGAATATGAAATGATGAAGATTCATATATTTCCTATTCTTCTTATGTGCCAGCAAACTGAAAATGTTTGGAATCTCAGACGTAGATTTATTGCATTTTATTTATTCAGAATAGCGTCTTTAAAAACATGAATTTCGCATAAATAAAACTAAATGCGTTGCCTTGCAGTCAAATAACTTCAGAATGGCGAAGTTGTTATCGTGGTGTTAATTTTCCGAACCACCGGGCATCTCAAGAGAACGCCAGACGTCACTGCGAGTCGTCATCTCATTAGCGGTCTGTTGAACTGACTTCGCGAGGAGGCTTAAGTAACGAGATGTGTCAATAACCCATTTGAGCATCAGCATCTCCATAGCTCTAATGAATGTTTATTCGCCGTGATTACGACTCCGAATGATTAGGAAAGCCGTCAGACCTAATGACAAGTCCCATCAGACATCCGAATAAAAGAAGGGTTGTGTTCAAGTTCGCCACTTGAAGACGAAAGAAAGGAGCAGAAGTTTTTAAAACATTAAAATCGAAATGGGACTTTTTTTTAAATTCACGTGATCAAAGAATATTGAAATTCTAATGTGTTTCTTCTCCCCCACCCACCCCTCAAGTTCGGAATTTTCGAAGTTGGAAAACTTAGATTTATTTAATGCATTGTAGCACCTTCCAGATGTGAAAAGAAGCAAAAATGACAACCAGGCTCCTTGGATTAAAAATAATTTAATTTCAAACTTAGTTGCAATTGGACACAAACTATATAGCGCAAAGAAGCAAATATATAACTTTGATCTGGTATTTCCCAGACACCAGCATAATCACTGATTAAATTAGAGGTAGGATTTAAGATACATTTGTAGTGAATACAAATCAATGTAACCTACGAGCTGATCCTGGTCTAGTGCGACGTAACAAGAAACTATTATCTTTCATCGTAATTTTAATCGCAAAGCAAATCATAATTAAAAAAACCAGATTAATATCCAATCAGAATCAATCAACATTCACTACTCTACTCTTTCTCCCGATCGTCGGTACGAGGCCAGGCTTAGCTCGTGGGATGGATTTATACTGTTGTGTTAATACGTAGAAATAAATTTTATTTTTATAAAATTGATCACTCCTATCCTTACACATTTATAGCATGAGTGATCTGTAAAATGATCATTACTCCAAGTCCTCTCCACAGGTTCAATCTCTCAGACAACCCCTTATGCATCAAATGTAACGGAAATAACGATATTTTCTGCATCTAGTTAAAATTTTCAAAATATGATATCTAGAGAGATGTGCTCTGGAAAAAAACTCATGAACAGCCGAACATTTCTTTTGTCACCAGCTCAAACAAGCAAAAATCATCTAAGCAACTTTATTCAAGCCTTCAAATATTCTGATATCCATTAACTGTGACTTTTTCGCTCCTAGGATATAGCAGTCTTTGTTTCTATGTCTCACATTGTTTATATTCAAGTTCATACAGCATAAATTGTAGATCTCAAAAGGCTCACAGCCTATCAGTGATACCTCATCCAACACAATTAGATAGCTAATCCAAATGAACTCCAGAACAATTGACACCATTTCATAGTCTGGCGAGATGAAGGTTCGAACTTTCTGGCACTTTCTCTGTATCTCGAGAACTATCCATCGAGACCTCGTATTTCTCAAAAAAACTTTCTATAAAAATTCAATCACAATTTCAAGTTGCCAGGAATATCGCCAATTCAAAATTGCTTCAACAGCCGCATTCAGAAATTCAGTTCATTTATTATTAGATTGTGTGTTGTTGCCATCAACGATCTAGTGGATTAAAGTAAGGCTGAAGAATATTATCCCGTGGAAGAGGATTTTTTAAATAATAGAGCTATTATTATATATTATTTTTTCCCTCGTACATAGAATACTGAGAAAATATTCGTAATCGTTGAAAATATTCGAATTAGAATTTTTGTCGAATCTCAATGTTTCAGGTCTTTCTAACAACAACAACAACAAAATTGCATTATGCTCGCTTTTCTATTTGGGTTTGAATATTATAACTAAAAATTGTTTGAGTTAGAAGGATAAAATTTGGCATATATAGACTTACGACCAAATCTGGAGATATCAATTGAATTTTGAACGATGCCCATTGAATGGAAGTCTGTCGGTCCATATAAATCTACAGTCTTCATTAGTTAAACAGCGGCAATCTCATCTGAAATATTATTTAAAAAAATAGCAGTGGTCTAGATGGAAACGTCTTCTAATCTTATTGCAAATGTTTTTAAAAAACATGAAACATCTTATGAATTATAAAGCACTATAAAAGTTGATTATGTGCTTCAACCTTATGAAGGAAAAATTTGAGACGAAAAATTCATAATCAACAGATTTTTATTTTTACATGAAATATTTTACAAGTTAATCTTTTTTAAGATTTACTGTTTGCTCGTAAACATTTGACCAAGGAAAAGGAGACAAATTCCACCAAGAGTAACGAGGATATATTCTTTTTCATGCTAGTATAAAGAATTAATTTTCGATACGACTCTGACCAATCTGGTGCTTTTGGTCGATCTTAACCCGTGTATCACTATCGGTGAATGTCAGCCATCTCCCTTTTAGTATTCATTTTGAAATGCCAGGTAATCTGAGACGCTAGGTAGAGGATTTAGGGACAAAAAACTATAAATATATGTAAATATGTATTTTTAAAAATTTTAAAAATAGAAACTATGAAATAATTTAATGAATAAAATAGCGAAAAGAAATAAAATAGTATAAATGATATATTTTAATACTGCTTTGGATATTTTTTCACGCAGATTCTGTTTTATTGATCATATTTATGTGGCCATATTGTATATGCAGTAAAAATTGGGAAAGGAAAATCGCTAGAAACTAATAATTTAAAGTATATATTAATTAATTTTTTTGAAATAATACAAATTATTTTCTGTGTAGATTATCAATTTTGAGGTTAATTTAAGTTCGGAAAACTATTTGAGTAGAGACCAAAAAAAAAAAAAACTGAGAATTTGAATTGTTCCTCTTAATTTGGAGCCTTATGTCATATAGAACAGTTTCTCAACTAATTTCCCCCAAAAAATTATATTCTTTGCTGTCTTTTAAAAAAATTATTTATTTATCTATGAAACTGAGAGCAAATCAGAAACAATTTTTCAATTGGGAACAAAGCATCTAATTTGAAGACAATCCAAGCAATTCAAAGTGTCTGTGTCACTTGCAATGTAACGCCCAGTTAAACGATCCTTTATGTGTTCAAAGAACCAAACCAGGCACATTTCCTAGCAATTCACAAAAAGCCCGAAAGAAAGAAGGAAAAAGAAATCACTGAAAGGAAAGTGACGTCGTCGCACGTTGACAGATACTGATCCATTTAATATCAAATCACCGTGGTTCATTTTTCACGTTCTTCTGCGAAAATGCCCGAACGGATCGGGAAATGTTTCTTCGAAATGCTTCATGATCCTGATGCGAGTGCGATTACTGTCTTGTAAAATAAGGTAATTCTCACCGTCATCAAAACATTGCGCACAATCAACAATGGGGGCAACGTTGCCCCATCTCAATCTGGGCGTCCGGAATGGCAGGCTCCTGTCTAGTGTTTTCGAACAATGCGGTCAAAGGGGTCAACTGTCTACTCGTTACGGCACTTTTTTGTTTTATGTAACAGGTTGCCATTTCTTAAGAAGTGTGGTTGCTTGCGACACGAGGAAGTACCCTTCATCTTGGAGAGGCTTTTATGAGGGTTTCTACCACGAGCTCAAATGATTGGTGAAATTGATAGAGATGATTTGATGTACTTCCCCCTTTCATATTTTTTTAGACGATTTTAGTGGATTTCTAGAAACAAGTATTATTGATGCTTCATTCCATTTGTGTTCTGAGATTGAAATATTAGTATTACACATCGGTTGGCAACATCAATTCTGATTGTTTCTCCTGTTTCCATTGTTCATAAATAAAAGATGATGGGGGGGGGGAGAGAATTTGCTTGGGTTGGAATTTGTATTATTTACTTCGTTCATCAGTAAGGCAGTTAGAGAAATCAAACTATTTTACGATTCCTTTATTTATTCATTTTACAAAAATATTACATCTAAAAAGCAGAAAGGTTTAATTTAGTTCAGTTATATTAACGTCCTGTTTTTTAAAGCAACACTTGAACTATTATGCGACGGATCCCGCCATTTTGAACCGCTGTCAGATGACTAAGATGACATCTGAGCTGGCTACCTTCTCTCAAAACTTCCACACCACACCAGCGGGTGGACGTTGCGACGGTCCTTCGTATGGAAAGAGCAGAGAACTCCCCCATCACTGTTCAACAGCCAGGGTCTTACACAGCCTCGAGGGTACTTCGTATGGAATCGGGTCTCGAACCTGAAGTCCTCCAGTACCAAAGTCGATACATTACTACCAGGTCACTGCGACCGAGAAAGGGGAAAATATTTTTTGCATTAGCACTTTTTGTAACAATGCTATTTTACTTCTTAACGTAATTGTGAACTTTTTAACTACAGAATATTTAAAAAATGGTTAGTAAAAAATTGGATGTAGATAATCTTTAATGAAGAAATCATAACCAAACAATGGTTAATCCAATTCCTACTATTAGTTCTCTCTCTCTCTCTCTCTCTCTCTCTCTCTCTCTCTCTCTATGTATATATATATATATATATTGGATATTCCACAGAACCATTTTAATTAACCAACATCTGCCTTCATCTTGTTTTGTCAACATTCGATGATATATGAAATCCAAAGCAAGTGTTGTAAAGGTTAGATTATTTCCCAGAGGGCCATTATTTTTAATTAGTTTGCATTCCAGAACAACGCCACCTATCGGTCTTTCGAAAGTCTGTCCCAATAAACTTTGAAGCAGAGGCACACTAACTTTCGTCCAGAGAAGACGCCTGTCTTCACGCGTTAGCGGTTCACGCTAAGCTCAGCGGCTACGTGGTAGTATATATTTTCAGTCATAATGTTTCCCCATCTCTAACGTCCTCCTAGAGGAAATAATCTAACTTTCTGATCATTAAATATCTCCCTGTTTTAATTCTTTTTAATGTTTCCCTGTAAATACTCCCCCTGTAAATATTCCCCTTTAACTCTAAATAAATTCTTTTATTTTTTCTAAAGAAGTCTCTTCATCCTTCGTTTGTATTATTTTAATTTTGGTTTAGAAACTAACCCGTAAATATTAAAAAACCCCTAGACATCACGCCACTAAAATCCCGCTATCTGAAGAGTCTAATTTTTGGAAGATTTATTTAGACTCCCACAGAAATAATGGGGGCTCGGCCGGGATTGATTTAGAAATCTCCTTTAAGTATCCGATTATTTTGAATTATTATCTCTTAAAAAGAAAAGAAATTGGCTTAATGCCTAAGATGAAAAAAAACTGACTGAATTTTTAAACGCGCGGCTTGCCTCTCTATACTAACAATTAACGCATTCATGCCCTGCCCAAGTGGAGTCATAATTCAAAGCTGCTCTCGAAACCACTCCGGATGGTCTATAGATGAAAAGTAACAGTTTACGTCCACTTCAGAAATCCTTTCTACAGCGGTGATCTGCAGTGTCTCCGTCGGTCTTCAATTAAAACATCTTAAAACCACAAGTGAAACAGTCGACAACGCCAGCGAGAAACCGTGATATGAGGTACTGTTCCTAACTCTTTATTTAAAGAAGAATCATCCGAAGAACTTCAGCCTTGTTTATGAAATTGATTTTAGCTGTGTGAAAGAAATAATTCCTATATTTTTAAAGTGTATGTGATCATATTTTTAAGTATCAAGCGAGTATATATTTTTAAAAATATTATTTTTCTACTTGTGATGCATAATAATATACTACATAAGTATATATTTTAACCATTAAGGAAATCGGGAGTAATATTCAAATTGTTATATTTTTATATTTTCATTTAAAAAACGAATTGATTCATCCTATTCTATATTGTTTCTTAAGTGGCATTCGCCAGATGTCAGTAGTTCTTTAGTTTCGGTTTCGATTTCCTCACAGACGCTTCATTAAAAATTTATTTATCTTTTGCTCTCAGCGACTGATCCTAAATCTGAAGTGTTTAGGTTATGCCTCTCATTGAAACGTGTGTTCCTTTTTAGAATCTGATTAATGATTTTAACATGTGCTTGCTTCTAATGGTGTAGTATAATAATAATAAAGTTCTTTCCGCGAAGTAATTAACTTATATTTTAGTTAGAGTGTTTGGTTTTATCTAAAGAACTTTGATGATTAAATTCTTTTTTACATTTTAACAGAATTTTATTACAGTTTTTAAAACAAGATTTTTATTATTTAGTTTTTATTCTTTTCAAACTTTTTTTTCCTCATTATTACAAGAAAATGAGACAACTGATGTATTAAATATTTTTGTAAAAGTGTTTTGTTTTTCAGTTGAAATTAATAATTGAGAAAGGCAAACTAAAATATCGAATAATTCAAAATAATTTTACACGTTACTAGTCTAAAATATTTCTGAATGAATGAAATTTCCATATTTTATCGTATATTTAGTGTATTTTGGTGCAATATTATTCTTTCTTAAGAATTTTGATAAATGAGAAAACGAAATTTGCCATACCATAGCGACATTATTGTTACTATTTGAACACGCGACAATTTCGTTAATTTCTTTAATTGCTTACTAAGTTTAAATTTAAATTTTAAAATGGCATATCTCGGCAAAGGTAGACGCGAAGATTTATTCGTATTGGCCACAGAATTAAATTTAGAAGCTGATCAATCTATGACCATCGCCACACTCAAAAATCTAATTACTAGTAGTGAAAATTATGACGAAGACCTAACAAAAAACCTGCATACAACGATTGTTGAAGATCGCAAAGCCAGAGAAGAAAAACAACGTATTGAAGAACGAGAAGAAAAACTACGTTTAGAAGAAAGAGAAGAAAAACTACGTTTAGAAGAAAGAGAAGAAAAATTACGCCTCGAAGAATTGAGGCTAGAGGAACAAAAAAGGCAGGACGAACTCGCTGAACGCAAACGCAAAGACGAATTTGAATTAGAAAAATTAAAGATTCAAATGCAATCTAAATTAGACACGGGTACATCCGACACAAGTGATACTAAGTTTCTGATCAAAGAAGTATCAAAATTTTTACATCGCTTCGACCTGAAAGAAGACATCAGTCTTTATCTTAAATTATTTGAACGTCAAGTTCAACGATTGAATATTTGTCAAGAAAATTGGGTCTCTCATCTATTAGGCTTATTACCACCGGAAGTATCTCACATCATAGCCAGAGAACCGGACGACAAAGCTAACTGTTACGAACATATTAAAGAGCTACTGCTCAAACGTTTTAAACTAACTCCGGAAAAGTTTCGACAGTTATTTGTCACTCATCAAAAGGCACCTGAAAGAACATGGACAGATTTTTACCATGAATTAAATACGTATTTCAACGGTTGGATAAATGGATTGAAGGTAGATTCTTTCGACAAATTATCAGATTTAATAATAACAGATGAACTTAATCGAGAAACGCCTTTTGGATTCAAAGAATTTTACCTTGATGAATGGCCTAATATGATCTGTCCTGCTCAATTAGCAGAAAAATTAGAAGAGTTTGAAGATGTTAAAAGAACTTTCAAACAAAAAGCGAACAGTCCATTTGTTAAAAAACAAGAATTCAAACCCATTGAAAAATATCACAGATCTGAAGCACCGAGAAGATCTGAGTATAACAGAACGGATAAGAGGTACCCAGTCACCAAGTACGAAACTCGTCAAAGAACTCAAGACAGCGCTCAGAAAGGATGTTACAACAAAAATTACGAAAAACACTCAAACTACAATGCTCAAACGAATTACTCTAAGTCCCAGAAATTCAAAGAACCGCCGAAGAAAGTAAATACGTTTACCACGAACAAACCAAATGCCAAAGAGATAAATGAATCAAAGGGAACTTGCACTCTAATCGTTAAAGAAGGTTTACGCACTAAGGAAATATTTTTCGGAAAGAC
>JAOUZG010002851.1:4181325-4192828 GCA_026289955.1 Argiope argentata | reverse complement strand
AGGTTTAGGTAATCGTAGCTATAATGTTTGTGTTTTATTCATTTATTTATTGCATAATATGTGCATGAATAAAATAAGTAAAGTAATAATTGTAATTCATGCATATTGCCATAAAAAAACTCAAATGTTTTCGCGTTTTTAATATTTTTTAGCATTCATGTGCTTTTTTTGGCCCTCGCCATGATCTCTTTTCATATTTTGGCCCCTCATCCTGAAAAGGTTGTGCATCCCTGAGCTAGATTTATATATTTTTTCGCTCTCCCTTTTTCATCTAAATTTAATCTAACCCCTAATCTAAAATAAACTATTAAAAATGTATCTAGCTTTCTTAAAGAAAATTTTACAGTTTTACCGTGAGAAAAAAAATCGAATATTTCGAAGATAAGGACCCTTAATTATGTTACTTAATCTTATCAATGCGAGAAACATGCATTCTCTTTAGCCCCTCTAGATGCACGCCAAGTTTTCCTGCCAAAGATGATTAAATTGCAGTAAACCTACCATGTGAGCGCAAATGACACCCTCTAATGAGTTAGCGTTAATGAGACTGAGCGCAAGTAACACAATCCCGAAATTTTGATGCATATGTGTGAGTCTGACGCCAATTAGGGCAGCGTAAGGGCGAGAATTTTCTACGCCAATTGGGATAACGCAATACAGATTAGAAATTTTTAATTTCTTTTATTCTGTTTTATATTAATTCAAATGTACTTCAAAATGAATCCGAAAAATCGATTCATTAGGAATATTTAATTTTAAATTCATCAAAGGATAAAAAAATAAACACAATCTTTTGAAATATTTGGTTAGGCTTAACATTTTTGAAAACATGTTAAGCCTAACCTCATTAGCATGGGGAGGAATAAACTGGTCTTTCTCATTTGGCGGTGGGCAAATAAAGATTTTTGGAGGGAAAGTTTGTTTTTAATTAATAAAAATGAGCCATTCAATTAACTGGAATAAATAGCAACCTATGACCTATTCTAGACTATAATTGATCTCTGTGCTAAGTTTCATCCAATTTCATTCAGCAGTTTTGGCATGATTGACTAACCTCCTCCATCTATCCAAACTCACATTTATAATAGTAGTGTAGTTTAATCAGTGTTTCTTAAATTAATAAAACATAGAAGTTATGTATGCTTTTTGAGCAAGTTAGGAACGCTCTTAGCTCCATCATGATAAAGCGCAAGCTTACACATTCCTTGTGGCATCGCATTACTTGTCAAAATATCGTCCTGCTATTACAGCATTTCAAAGACTGACTTATTCTCCTGATTTTGTGTCATGGGACTTTCTTCACGGATGAAGAGCAACGATGTCCAAAACTAATAGTTTGTTTTTTAAAAATTTGCATAAGAACTTTTACTTTCAAATGCGCTTTTGTCATCTAGAATGCTCATAAGTCATCAAAAATATTTTTAAAAGCAGGCACTGACAAAATCAAATAACTAAAACATCGTGCATATTATTATTTTGCGAGTTAAATAGATAATTAGCAAGTTCAAATATTATTTCGATAATTTTGGAAAAAATCATAATAAATTCCCTTAATTCAACATAGTTTACACATAGCCTATGAGGTTATGTGCGCTATGTTACTTTACATTATGATGCCTTACTCTTTCTAATATCGCAAAGCACTATGCATTCTAAAATTAAATTAGTTAAATTAAAATTTCTATTTAATGTTTCAGACATTCTTTGGTTTCCATTGAAATATAAGTAAAGTAAACAGAAATTAACAAGCGATTATTTTCTATACTAATCTTTTCTTTGAATTTTGTTTTCAATGGTGCAAAATTAAAAACGAAAGCAAAAGCAAATGTTACATGTTCAATTTTATTCATAGTTTATAATCCCCCTCGAAATTATTTCTTGACAATTTGACTAAAATTTGAAGAAAAATTATGGATTTGAAATTATATGCTGCGATATGGATGCGATAACACGAATGTAGAACTTTTTTTCTTGCTCCGTAAACATTTTGCAATTCTTTGCCGACTGAAAAATGGAATATAAAAGAACAATTCAATATATTTTATCTCACAGTTGAAAAATTTTATTAAAAATCATAAAGCGTGTTAAATGTCTTAAATCATTCCATTCTAAAGTATGGTTTGTAATTTATTTTCAATGAATGTGTAATCAGGTGGAAAATTGCTGAAGCATAGCGAATTTTCGAACGTGAACGACTTAAATATAGATATGCATCTTTGGTTAAACAAAGAAAATAAACTTTTAAAATGTAATTTCATTAAAAAAAAGTTCAATATTTTAAAAAAATTTGAAATTAAAAATCTTAATAATTTTTATGGCTGTACAATTTTCCACGATATATAATTTTAAAAATATCGAATTTTTATTCCATGTATTTATACAAATTACATTCAGTTTCCAAGTTCTGATATACATTCCATGTTTTAGATATGATAAAATTCCAATTGTCGGAGTTACTTTATACTATCTTACTTTCATTAAAGAATTATTAATTAAAGCTAAGTAATGTCCCATTAACAAATGATAGTTTCAAAAAGACTATTTTATTACAAAGAATTATTTACTTTTCAAAAAGAATTCCTAAAAAATAATAGAATGCAAGAGCGTAATCGGAGACTAAGAATCATTTTATTTGGAGATTTTCAATCCAACTTTCTAATGTATAAAAAGAATGACACCAAACGATTATTTCCCTCGGTTTTTAAAGAAAGAACACTTCTAATAAATTGTCCTTCAAGTAGTCCATTTCTTAATTACTTCATAAAAATTCCTGCTGTTCTTTTTGTATCTGTTTTCAAAAACTTCTAAGAATGATACGTAAAACACGAATTCAATCTGACAACAAAGAAATTATATGTGGGCATGCCTTTGACGTTCAAAGGCATTTCTAGACAGCTGGGTTGACTTGTTTATATTTATTGTAAGCAATATGTGCATATTAAAATCATCGAACTTCTAGAATCTGAATGAAACCGGATTAGGAATTTCTAATGAGTACATTCGTTATTTGTTTTTCTGATAACATGCTTTCTGAGGTTGAATTTAATATTACAAATTTTGGTTTTACAATTTGCAAAGCAATTAATAAACTTATTGTATTTTAATTTATTTGAAAAAACTAGTTCTAAGATGAAATTACTATATAAGAATTTTTCCAGATGAAAAAATATCATGATTATTTATGATTTAATCAAAATTTCCAAAAGGAAAATTGAAAATATTCTCGAAAATACTAAATATATTGAGAATATATATATATATATATAACTACAATATTAGAGATATTAAAACGTTCAACTTAAAAAACAATGGCACTTTAAATTACCGGTTGGAGAAATATTATATTATGAATCAATAACCTAAGTTACAAAGTAAATAAATGACATAATAGCATATCGAAATTTTCCTCTGATGTTTTGGTGTCTATTGTACATTCCATCAGTTATATAAAACAGCTCTGATTACTTCAGCAGAAACATGATGTTTATAAAAACAGCAAAATAAATGAATAAATGTAAATGAAACAAATAGAAGCTCGAACAATTATAATTGACAAAATGCTAGATTTACCCTAATATTGTAGAATTTTTGTGTTTTACTAATTCATTTAATTACAATACAATTAAGCTCATAATAATTTTTAATCTCCACGCCTCAGAATTTTCTCAACACAACGGGGCATTGCTGCCTAATCAGCGAATCGACACTGATGCCATTTAATAATAATAGCACAGCGTAGCTTAACTGTAACTGTACTAATGGAGCTTTCGCTTTATGAGAAGTATTCAATCCCAACTAGCACCAGAACTTCTTCTGAACCTGACAGTTAGGAAACGTCGTACACTGCCATCTAGTGGGAAATACGAGCTTCGGCAAATTAGAATTAGTTTTTATCTTTAAAAAAAACTGCATATATATGGAAGTCACTTGATTTCAAAAGAAGATACAAGAAATATGTTATTAATTTTTTATCATATCAAAAATTAATAATTAGTTTAGAGACAGAAAAAAATTAAGTTATTTTGAATTTTGCTTAAAACTAACTAAAATAAAATGGGCAATATAAAAATATTTTAAACTATCTTAATTAATCTATGTTGTGATTTCCATCCATAGTATTTTCTTTTTAAATTAGAATGGTTATAATCTTCCACAAAAAAAATATAATCTTCCACATTCTAAAGAATTTAGACAACATCCATCCCTCCAACAAATCTCCAGATCCCACATGCAGTAACACCCATTTTTCCACAAAATGAACAAAAAACAATGCAAAAAAGCTTTTGAATAATTTTTATTTATTACAGTGAAATCCGGATACAATTCATAAGAGGCAAATTTCTGTTTTTACGTGTTTTCCATTTCAATCTTTTTAAAGAAATTGGGCATTTTTTTATCATCTCTTTTTAAAATATTTATCTCTTGTGATTTAAAATATCAAACTATTTTTTTTTTGAACCCAGTGACTTAACTGAACGATAGCGGACCACCAGAAGGCCCAATTTTAAGTAAATATTCCCTGTAAGAATATCATATTTTCCTGTTCAGTTCAAGATGGTAAAGACTCTGCTGACCAACCTACTTATTAGCCACTAACTGGAAACTCATTGAGAGATTAGTTCTAATATTTTTCAGAAAGACACATTCAAATTCATTTTGAAGGAATTTAATCGGCATTAAGGAAAAAAAAAACAACTTAATACCGACAAATCAAAACGAATAAACGCCAACGCAACGTACGTAATGCTGTGTTATCATATATAGATACCAAATGTTAGCAGTAGGGAAGGGGGGGTAGATAAAACATAAAACACTTCGTTAACTACAGTTATTACAAAGAGCATAACTTAAAAGTTTGGGTAAAAAGCAACAATTAAAAAAAATTAGAATTTTATTATTTTCCTGAAACCAATTTTTATATTTTTCAAACTGCTGATTTTATTGCTTTTTTTTCGATCAACAGGAAATGTCCAAGCGACTAATCGCAAATAAAATTTCTCATGAATTCATTTTGGAAAATGCGATGAAAGCTTTGAAGGGAGAGAAAAAAGAGCCATTCTCTTTTTCAAACTGATGGTTCAGTTGTCCTCCCCAATCAAGAAAAAACGCCCTTATGAATGATAGGAAGAAAGTGTTTAAATGAAATTATTTTGTAAAACTAGATAAATTCTTCCACGAAAAAAAAAATATTCCGATAGGTGCCAACCGTATAAGCAAAATACGAACAAGTTTTCTTTTTTTCGGGGTGCCATAAATTTTTTGTTCCAAAATGCGAAACCACCTTTGGTACGATCCATGCAACACGCAACCCGACAACAGCTGCTTTGATCGACAAAATACCCTGAAGAAAGGAGTGACTTTCCACACCTTTTACTGCAGCAGCAGCATGAAGTAAAAAAAGAGGGGGGGGGGGGGGGAGAAGGATAAAAGAAAAAAAAAAAAGAGTTTAGTTGTGCCACAGGAAGTAGCTTTCCCCGTGCACGCGGGCGAGGACAAAGCTCCGGTGACCTTGGACACTCCCCCGATCCTCCCTCATGTCGTCTGGCGGGTCACGAGGAGCCACTCGCACAAAAGCCCGGGAGTGCCTTTGTCCTGTTCTCTGGACCGTCGGAATGAATGATGCAATTTCAAGCATTTTTGCACCCCGGGGACAGGTGCGGTGTTTGCGGCACTCGGACAGCCGCAGGAGCCGAAATCCCTTCCCACAAACTGAGTAATAAATTCAGAATGTGTGGAAAAACACAAGACTGTATATTACGTCATCTAATGCTAAAATATAGGTCTAAACTAGAATTCAACTTCTGGGGCTAGTTCCTGGTGCCGTTTTCTAAACACTCTACTGTGGATATGATAAGATTTTGGATTATTTAAACAGTTTCTTACTTATCAGCAAATAAATGATTCACATTCATACTAAGCAAATTTATTCCGTTCCTGCTATTAGTTCACGCTCTCCTTATATATATTTAAATATCTTGACCAAATTTTCAATGCGGGTGGGGGCTTGTTCAATACGGCAAGTGCCATAGGTAACAACAACAACAAATTTTTAATTGTTAATCAAACGCTTTTTATTCATTCACTCAAGTTCAAATACAATTTTGTTAAAAAAAGTCAACAAGTAAATTTAAAAAAACTATCAAATATTTTTAAATTTTATATTCTTATTATCTAAGCTGTCTTTTGTATAAAATCGTTTCAATTTTATCTTTAAATTTGTTCTTAGGAAAATCGTATTCATTTTTATATTTGCATAATACATCTTTTAAAGCTATTTGATATCTGTAGATGCAATTTTCTAAAATTCTAAGTTTTGGTAGAATTTTCTCACGAAGAACATCTCCAAGTTCGATACTAACTTTATGCTTAAATTTGGCACAGTAATTTCTCAATATGTCTTGCGATTCTTGCATTTCCTTTAAAAATATTCTATAGTTGTTTTAATTCCCCCCAAAACTAAAATTTTTAAAATATCAAATTATTTGATAGTCTGAACCGCAGTATTTCAAGTTTGAATAGAGGGAGAAATTCTTTTAGAGTTCAAGAACTAAGAAATATATTTATTAACCAATTAACAATATTTTGCGTAAATCGTTTGATAAACCTTTACAGTAAGTTTTATTTTCTTCAAACCTTTTTTTAGCTAAAAAGTAAACTTCGTTTTTTAAAATTTGACATTTAACGGGTATGTTTTGGCTTCAATGATGTTTGTTCTACCTATTTTATTCAAAAAAAATTTCAATATTATAGCGTTTAACAAAAAGTTCATTCTAAAAGTATTCATATACCGTAAACCCGAATAAGTTCATACGACAGAAAAAATAAAATTACACCAGGGCAAGGCATCTTTTAACTATTGGACTTTCGCGTTCACTAGTTATAACCCTACAACATCAAATAACTAGATCAGCAATAAGCAAACTTTTTTCTTAGAGATTCGTCACATATTTTAAATTGATATTATAACAATAGTAAAATAAATAATCGTAATAGCAAAATAAGTATGTCCGCAATTTGAAGTAGATTATGAAAAACTTATAAAAATACAGGCATTGTTTACAGGCATCGCAATAGCATTTAGGAATTTTTTAAATAATATTTTTTAGACTTTCATTAAATTTTAAATAAAATATATAAGACGATTTTTTTTGAAAGAGGAAGAAACCGAAAAAAAAGTGTACATTTCTGATTTAGTGTAATTATATTAACGACAAGTTATAAAGTAACACGAGACCTATTTTAGAACAGACCTCGTAATTTTCAGCAGCGGTCAGATGACGAGGACGGCACTTGAGCTGGCATTCCCCTCTCTACACCACACCAGCGAGGAGACTTTTACACTGACGGATTTAACGTGTAACATACCCCCTTACACAATTGTTCTTCGGTTGACTCAGGTCTCGAACTAGAAGCCTTAGGTCTCACGAACCTAGATCTTACCACCAGGTCACCGACCCCCCTAATTTAGTCATTTGTCATACTTGAACTTATCTCATCTGTCTCAAAATTCGCGATGTTATCAAAGTGGAGAGGAATCATGAATCGTAAGTGGAGATTAACCCTTTGAACTCGAGGAAATAATTCAATGCATAATCGTTCATCTATTGCAAAGATTTGTTTATTGCTATGAAAAATAAACATACAGAATTGTTTTAAGTTGAATTTTCCAGAAAAATAAATCTGATCTTTTTACTTGCAATTATCTTGAACAATCAAAATTAAAAAAGAAATAAATAAAATGTCACAACAATGTGCCGTTTTGAATGGTGCATGAGAGGATATGTCCAATACCAAAGAGTTAATATTATTACTTTTCAGCATGAATTTGAAAATTAAAAATAAAACAATTTTTTCAAATGCAGGACTAATATTGAATTATCTAGCGATATGAGATTCAATCTCAGATACCGTGCATCTAAAACGGGCCATCATCTATCGGGCATTTTTTCCCCTCTAAATTTCCTTGGGCCGCGGTGGCTTAGCGGTTAGGTCTCGGTTTCTAAACCAGAGGATCTCATGCAATAGACGATTCCTAACGAAAAACAGTCATGAAAGCGGGTCTAGTGCACATTGAATCCATCGGGACCAAACGACGTTACATTAGTGTGGTGTGGAAACTTGGATAGGGGAGGTCAGCTCAGGCATTGTCCTCGCCATCTGACTGCGATTCGAAGATCCATAGCAGTTCACGTGTTGCTTTAAAATGTGACGTTAATATAATTAAATTAAACTCCTCTAAATTTCCCTTATACATCAACGAGATGTTGTTTGAACCTGGCTATAGATTTACAAGTTACATATACAAGGCATTTTTTCAATAATATAAAATCTCACGCATCACATGTTTTTTCTAAATATTTAAATTAAGAAATTATGATGGCATTTTAACGTTCCGTGAATTTGTTATTTATAGGATTAAAAATTATTTTATTTAGGTAAATTGAAAATTATTCTGCAAAAGTAACGAAGGCTATTAATTCTTTCTTCTTTTCTTCTAAAATGCTTGTCAAACTTAGAATCTCTTTGAAACAAATTCCATGTTGTAATAAAATTAAGAAACTTTGCAAATTTAGTTTCAGAAAATATCTTTCGATTAAAAAATTCAGCACAAAAATAATTTTAAAAATTACCGAATTAAAATACTTCCATGATTTTTTACCAACCGTTCTAATAAATATCAACTAGCCTTAACCTATCTTTCATATTTTAATCTACATAAATCGAATAATTATTTGAAAAATATTGTAGAAATAGTGGCATACGATTAAGCATAAATAAATAAAATAAAGTAAATAAAAGAGAAAGAGCAAAGCAAATATTTTTCAATCAAAAAAAGTTTTTAAAAAAAAAAAAAAAAGAAAGAATAAAAACAAACGACTGAAAATTGGTGAATTACTAATTTTAACTAATCATTAATATTAATTCTAAACTTGTTCAATTTAACCATTTTTATGTATTTCATTCATTTTATTTTAAGTTTTCATAAAAATCTAATAGAAGGGGAAAAATTGATTTTTAAACACGAAAAAGAAATTATTAACCAAACGATTTTATAATTAAATTTATTCTTATAGTGCAATTTTTTATTTATCAATGTTTAATCTCAGAGCTAATTCTATTCAAGATTTTTTAGATTGCCACAGCTGAGTCCTTAATACGAAACAGAGCGTGCGAAGAGGTTAAAATAAACATGATTATGCTGTCGACATAATCACATAAAAGCAAAGCAAAGCATACACACACACAAAAAAAAAAGATTTTTTTTTTTAATTTGAAGGAATCCCGCAAATCTTTTTTTTTTCTCTCTCTCTCTCTATTATTCATGGATTTTTTCCCCCAAAAGGTATAAAAAATTCTTACAAAAAATTCCACCCGCATGACAAATATTTTAGAGTGAAAAAATTCTGCTAAGTTCAGAGCTAAAAATGGGCACCTCTGGTATTAAAATGATGAAAGATAACAAAGCCAAAAGAGGGACGGAGGGTATTTTCGTGGAGGGAAGAGATGTCTGCAATCCCCTGATATCCCCCCAGCCTCCATCTGAACTCAGCTTTCAAAGCAACGACCCGATCATTGGTTGTGAAGGGACAGCTCAACGCCAATAAAAGAAAGGCATTTCGCAGCCCCCAAGTGGGTTGCCTCACTTGGCGAGGAAACGACTTTTGAGTGTGCTGAATAAGCATTTTCCTACAGGGTATTAGTGATGAATATAGAGCATGAATAAATAATCTGAATCCGAAGCATTTAGTTAACAAAACACAAAAAAAATTTAGTCGTCGAAAATTTAACATTATTTTTTTCAATCTAAGAAATAATAAAGGAGAAGAGGAAAGAAAAAACTTAAATGAAAAAAAGAAGCTTTTTTGCTTTTTTGTAGAACATGAATAAAAGCATCGGGATTCATATTCGTTTAATTTCAATTTCATAAGGATTGTTATTTTTTATCAATAAATATACTTAATTATTTAAAATATTAAAATTTTGATTTCTTAATTTATAAATTTTATTATTTAAAATACTTAATTTATAAATGTGCTGTGACAATAAAAAAATTATAATTAATTAAATAAGAGTTAATAATGTTATGAGTTAATAATTTATAAATATATTATGACTTAAAGATAAATGGCTATTCTGAATAAGGGAATTCTTATTTCATTCGTTTATGTAAGGTATAAAAAAAGTTTAAAGATTTACGAGAGTAGATATTGGAGGATTCTTCTACAAAAGTTTTCAGAATAAAAAAATTTCACGGTAATTTGCAATATTCGACTAAAAAAATGCAATGCCATAGCTATTGATCTTTAATTATTAACAATAGAAATATAACTATCAATCTTTATTCGAGAATTTCCTTTAAAAGACAATTGTTTCTTTTCAGATTTATTCGATCCTAAAAAGTGAAGAATAAAAGTAAAGAAAGTAATTATTACTTTTTTTTTTCTCGTCATAAATCGTTTCCCACGAAGTGCGCAGGTTGTGGAGAAATTGGTAGAAAATTATCTTGTCTGAGTGGTTCAGTCGCATTTCGTAGCCACAACTTGGCGATGGCGTTTGGCGCCGTTCGAGTACAGTAAACTTCTTCCGAAAAGGGGGGAAAATAGGAAGAAAGAAGTAAACGAAAATTTCGCATTTTCGACGCTGCTTTGGTTTGCTCTGATGAATTGCCTAATAACGAAACTACTGAAATAATGGATAAGATTTTTGGATCGCTGAAAAGTTTACTTAAACTTAATACTGTTGTTATTGAGAGCCATGTATTCAGGCTTCACTATAGAGCTACTGTCATCGTACTGCTAGCGTTTAGCATCCTCGTGACGTCACGCCAGTATATCGGAGACCCTATTGATTGTATATCGAGAGACGATATACCGAGTAAACTTCTAGATAACTTTTGCTGGATCCACTCCACTTTTAGCGTCGATAGTGCCTGGCATAAAAAAGTAGGAGAGGAAGTTCCATACCCTGGTGTTGACAAGTACACTCCCGGAGAAAATCGGAAGTATCACGCTTACTATCAATGGGTATGTTTCGTACTTTTCTTGCAAGCTATGCTTTTCTATATACCCCGATATTTTTGGAAAATGATGGAAGGTGGGAAAATGCGTCACATCATCCTAGGTCTCAACAATCCTATCATGAGCCAAGAAAAAAAAGATGAAAATAGAAAAATCTTGGTCGACTACCTATACGAAAACATGGGTAACCACAAATTCTATGCCCTCTGGTACTTCATATGTGAATCGGCTAATTTTATCAATGTTGTAGGTCAAATGTATCTAATTGATGCTTTCCTTGGAGGAGAATTTTCATCTTATGGTACCAAGGTCATCAGCTTCACCGGCTGGGACTGGGCTGTACGCTATGACCCCATGATCAAAGTTTTTCCTCGACTCACGAAATGTACTTTCCACAGGTATGGTTCATCTGGAGATGTCCAGCGTCATGATGCTATGTGCATTCTCCCCATCAATATCATTAATGAAAAGATCTACATCTTCCT
>JAOUZG010002851.1:4168851-4180925 GCA_026289955.1 Argiope argentata | reverse complement strand
TAATTTCCTATTTTAAACCAAAATGTTTCCTTGGCCTTATGTATTTTAAGAGTGGAATAATATGAAAATTAAAAAAATAAAAGGTACTGTAGTTTTTATGTACCTTTATATATATATATATATATATATATTGAAATCATAATTTAATGGTCCCCAGTTTATTACTGTTATTTCTAAAAGGAATTTTGTCTAGAATTATTAGAAATAAAAAGATTTTTCAATATTATCTAGTATCTACCAGAGAAATAAGAAAATTCTTTTATTAAACTACAGAAATAATATCCTGTGTACTATATAGTAAGGATTTATGTCTTTCAAGTTACTGGGTATAGAGTTACATGATACTAGATTTGTCTTATACTGTTATAAATATTTTTAAGTAAGAAAACTTTCTTTCTGATACATTTAACAGTAAAGAGAGTTTATTTAAGCAAGTTTTTAAAGTATGGTTAATTCTTTGTTTTGTTTGTTCTATCATAATTCATATCACGGTCATTTGCTAAGGAAGTTGATGGAAATAACTTGCATGTATTCTATTTGAATAAGTAATTTTAAAGCATATTGTAAAGAATCTGATAAGTATAAATTAATTTCATTTTGTGTGAGCAGGGTAGGATGGGGATCTCAGCTTGTATCATGTATATAAGTTTTAATTTTTTTAAAGTTAATTATTCATAACTATGCTTATTTTTAACTATAATCAATAAGAGGTTATAATGACCTTTCCACATAAAAAAAAATTATCCATGAATATATTTTTAAAATTATGCTTAAAAATTTAAAGCATCCTTTTACTTAAATATTTTCCAGACTTTTGAAATGGGATACATGCAGAGTTGGTCAGATTTTGATGTAGTCATCAATTTAAGTTCCTTTATTTTTTAACACCAAAAGTATCAGGTGTTTTGAAACTGCTCAATTATTGCATCAAAGGAATATTTTTAATACTAATAGGTCTTTCTATTTTTGGAATAAACAGTTATATCTTTCAGAGAATCTTATCACAAGTGAACCAAAAATATTTTTGAAAATTTCTCTGTATTTTTTGAATTTTTGTGTGAATAATTCTTATTTCACTTAATTAGATGTACTATGATTCATTATTTTTGCTGAAATTTGTTGATGTAAATTGTGTATCAATAAAGTTGATAGTTAGGAAACATTTGTCTTCTCAAATATTTATTTTTAATCTGTTGATTCTTCTACTTTACTGATAAATTAAAGAAATTCAGTATTAATATAAGATTCCTAGTTATTAAAGAAGCATTCAATTTATAAAAGTTAAAAAAATCTTAACTTATTTTAGGAATGTTGTTCTATTTGGTTTTAATTTTACTTATGCATATTCAGTAATAGTTTCACTGTTATAATCATTAATTTTTAGATAATACATATCTTATCATGATAAGTCTATTTTTAATAAAGTCAGTGTAGAACTAAATATTCTTAATAAATCTATCTCATCTTTCAAATGTTTAAAAATCATGGGAACCAAATCCCAAGCTTTGTTCTTAAGATCTTTTTTATATGGATTTTTCATAGTTTTTAAAATGACTAATTAATATTTAAATAAACCACATAAGATGGGAATTAGGCTACATAAACACATTATCAAACAATTTTTTTTTGTTTCCTTTGATAATTTTTAAATAAAAGCTCTGAAGATTTGACTAAAAATTCTTTTAAATTTGATTTGCAATTAAATATATTTTTCTTAGTAGATAATGAAACATGTTTTAAGATAATGCAGTAGTGTAAGTGTTTTTGAACAATTATCAAAAAGAATTTCTTAAATTTTTATTAGCCTTTTAATAATTTTAAATGTTGAAAATTAATATTAATTTTAACTTAATAAATTTTTTTTTTAAGTGAAACTGTTACTTTGGTAAATTGAACAGTTTTTCTGAATTATGCATGAACATTAGCTGCGTTGAATACTCTAAGGAATAAAAATAAATAAGATGGAAACAGTAAAATCATTAATTTTCAGGGAGGGGGAGTTAAAAATGTGATAGATATTAATGCCACCACAGCCAAAGTTGCACTAATGCTGTGTAGATTGGTGGCGCTTAAAAATCCTCAAATCTGCAGCTGCATAGATGTTAATACGCAAGTACCAAAAATATTATATTTTGCTGTGACAAACTCATTTTTCTGGAATTGTTCCAAAAAACTGAAATAGCCTAAATTAAAAAAAAAATTGAATTTAAGATTGTTACAAATTAATCAAAGAATTGATTTATTTTTAATTTAATATCTGTGCCAATTGTCAATTCAATTAACTTTTATTAAATAAAAAGTAGAAGACATAAGACAAAATGTAAAAAAATTCCTATTAATTAAGTAGTGTAAAATATGTTATTGCAAATGTAGTTTTTATCAAATGGATTATGAAATAGTATATGTTGGCAAATAACAGTTAATGTCATTAAAATTTTCATCCAACTTGTGAAAATCAAGTTGGCAAGTGAAAAAAGTAACATCTCATTTATTCATAATTTTTTTTAATTGAAAGGGCATTTTATTGTTTAAGTTTTTATTGTTTTTATGATGATTATTTTCTTACAAAGATAAAATCTTCTAACGCTATATTTGAAAAATCATGGAGATTTGATTTTAAATTTTCATATTTAAAAGAAAAAATGAATTTGAACAGTTCCATAATATTTTTACTCTTGTTCCATTCTACCTGTAGGTTTTAGTAAAGCCTGATGTATATTTCACAGATTTAATTAGTTACCTGTCATAGATTTCCTAATGTTAATGGCATTAATTTCTGGATCTTTATTATATTCATGTATTAATTGTGGAGTGTCAACCTATATAATTTTATCCAGCACATTTTTATCTAATTAACTGCAATTCCCAGACTGTCGCTAATTTCTTTCACTTATTGCAATGAGATAACATGACAAATTTTACCATATCTGCCTAATATATCATCCAGATATAGAAAAGCTTAAGTTAAAATACAATGCATTCTCAGTGAACAATTGTAAATTTATATAAATATATCTAATAAAGTGAATTGGCTGCTGAAAAAAAAGTTAATTGCCTGTAAAAATTTTTATAGCCCTTTGGTTTTAGTTTTTATTTTTGGAAAATTACTAATATAGCTTATTAAAAGTACATCTAGTATCAACACTTAATTATAAAAATATTCAAAAAGTAAGTTTAATTTATTTGGTTGTGAATGTATCATATGTGTTCTTCTATAGTTTGAATATCAATAAATATGGAGGGGGGGATAAACCAATTAGTTTAGTATCAACATAAATGTCAATACTCCTTGGAGAAGTACTGTCATATGCAAAAACTTTTCTGAATTTGCTTTTAATAGGGTAAGAAATTAGGGCTTTCTTAATTACATTTAAAATAATAAAAAGATTATAGTATTTTAAGTAAATATAGGGTGTATTTTATTTAAAAAGTAAGATATTTTCATATTTATTTAAAAATGGCATAAATATTTATTTACCTTTTTAAAATCTTAGTCTTTTGAAAAATATACATTTAACGTACAATTTCTCAGCCGATACAAAACTCAGCTTTACTATAAAGTTGATGTATAAGTAATAAAAAGAAAAGATAATTTTTTAAATGAAAGATTTAGAATTCTTGCCAAATTTTAGTGTATATAAAATCATGTCAACGTACTTTCATAAATACTTGAATCAACCTGAGAAAGAACAGGAATTATTATTATTATTATCTGATTTCTTTTCTTAAAAATGGTTACCTTATTGGATGTTATTATTTTGATCAGAAACCTGTGCCTCTTCAAACCATTATTTCCTACATATATTCTAAACATCCAAATCTAAACTTTGAAATTCTGATTAATATATCACATTGCACTGAAGATCCTTTTTCGATGTTTTCAATCGCAAAATTTTGTACGTGAAAAGGATACAATAATGGCAACAGTACAGCACTTGTTTGCTTTGGTGAATTCTGAAGATAATGAAATAAAGGAATTTCTGAAAAACAAATCAAATGCGATTTTTTATATACTTATGATACGAAGATTGGTTGAGATATTCAAAGACAAGCTCTTTGGTTGCTGTAGAAATATATAATTAAAAAAAAGTTCTCATGTTATTTATTTTTATTGGTCAAAATATATATGTGCATGATTCCCCTTGATTAAAGCTGATTTTATGTAATTTTTGAAATGAAACTTTTTATGAACTCTCCGACAGTTAACGAAAGTGTAGAAGATAAAGAAGCATTGATCAAATTATCCATATTTCGTAAGTAGAATATCATAAATATAAAGATAGGGTCAATAAAAAAGTAATTTTTTTTTATGATTTTGGCATTCTAAATTGAATGTGGTATAATTTTTTTTATGAGTATGGCAACTGAAATTTCGCGAATAATATTGTTACAACAATAGTAATTACGATTGGTTTTCGATAGAAAATCAGGATGTTATTTTACCTGATAATGTTGATTGGTAGGTATTCTACAATTTAATTATGACATGCTTGATTTGAAATCGTACAAAATGTCCTATGAGGCAGATCACTGGAATTATAGTTACCGAATTCTGCTCGTAGGTATTTCTCGGGTAACTACTCACCAAGAAAAAGTTTCCAAAATTTTAATTAAATTTTGAATTAAATATGAGTTGATGTTTTAAATTTTTCTGCAATAATTTCAGAACATATTAGCTCACAAAATTTTTAAATCGCTTTACTGATGCTAGATTTATTTTTTATAAAATTATTCTCTAATTATAATAATTTATTCATAATATTTTTTAGTTTATTTTACACAACTAGTTTTTGTTATTTTAGTTACTACGTTTATAGACACGCACCATTTATAGTAGATATTACACCAATGTTTTGTACATTATCGTGGCAAAAATCCAGAATACTTTTTTAAAAAAATATGATATAATAATAGACGAATTAATCCTAAAACATGTTACGACCAGGCACCAGGAAAATACAATGAATCGAAAAATTATCTATAAAACAGCCATTTTTGAAATTTTCCTTTAAAACCAGAAAATTTTAAATATTGAAAGATCGTTCCCACAGCTCTTTTTTTTTTCCCCACCGCCGAAACTTTTTTTTCTCCTTACGTTCTTTTATATAATCTATCAAACAGGGAATGTTTATTTTTTCGAGACAGAAAAATGTTTTAGTGTGATTGCAAGCTACATAATACAAGTTAAACTACTGAAACCGATAAAAGACACTTTTAGCAGTGTTTTACATTTGTGAAAAGTACTACAAAAAGAAAAAAAAAATCATTGCATGACAAAAAATTTGCCGCTTTAAAAACTGCATCTGCAAACTGCATAATGTCCCAATTTTGTTAAAGAACAATGCATTATCACGTGAGAATTGAATGGATGATTTGCTAAAGAGGTTTTATTAAAGGTGCAAAATTATCTCGTGAGGTTTTATGAATTCGATGAACGCAAAGCAATGATCACTGTAATTTTTCCCCTTTAAGTACGAATTTGTCTTGTTAAATTCTAGGATTTTCTTAAGGTTTTTTTTTCATAATGTAAATATGAACATTTATTTAATCTACTATTATTTAAAGTAATGATGAATTGTTTGTTTTTGATTAATTTCAGTTTTTCACGCATAAAAGCTTGGGAAGTCAGGTATTGTAATTCCATTACAGCTATCACGAGTACTATTTGCACGTTCTTTTTATATTGCACTGGCTTCTACCCGCGACTTCGTACGCGTGGAAATTTTGATGTGTATATGTGAGAATTGACAGTCTAATCACAATGTAAAATGTTATCAAAACCGTATTCATGCATAAATTTTCAACGTCAAATGGAGCAACGTAAAAACGTGAATTTTAAGCAACAGTTGGGGTAACGCCATGTAGATTAGAAAATTTCAGTTCATCTATTTTAGTTTTATTCAAAAGTGCTTCTGAAGGAATCAAAAGATCTATTAATTATCAATATTTAATTTTAAATTTATCATACATTACGAAAATAAACAGAATCGTTTGAAATAACCGGTCGAAAACATGTTACGTCTAACATCATTAGCGTGGGGAAAAAACTACTTAAAAGCTATGTACTTGAAACTATAAAGGTACTTTAAAAAATTTAATCGAAAATGATGAAAATAGACAAAAGGAATATGTACAGCAAGGAAAAAAAATGATAAATGAACAGGAAATATCAAATTGTATTAACACAAGAACAGCATAAGAAAAAAAAGTTAATAAACCTTCCTTTAGAATAGTAAGATAATATTAAAAAGAAAAACGCAAACAGAAAGATAAAAACAAACGATTAGATTTTTAAACATTTTTTTGTTCTAATGAAAAAGGTTTTCTGTCGGGAAATCTTACAATAAATCACAAAGAATTCCATTAGATAACATAATATTAAAAGAATGCCGGAAATAGAAAAATAAAAACAAATGATTCAAAAAGCTCAGGCAGATGTTTTCAGATTTTTATTTTTGGGCGGAAAATTTAGTTTGTAATGAATAAAAAATGAGCCACTCAATTAACCGGAATAAAAATCAGCCTATGTTCTTCTCTAGACTATAAACTATCTGTGTGCTAAATTTGATCCAATTTCCTTCAGCCGTTCTGGCGTGATTGAACCCTATCATCCATCCATCCAAATTTTCACATTTATAATAGTAGTATAGATATATATATACAAGGAAAATACAGGGTTTTCTCCCCCCTCTCCCCACAAATTTCATGGGTTAGAGGTTCGCATTTCCTTTAGCTATTTTATTTCATTGTTCAATTCCTACTATTAGTTCAAACTTTACCTATATATATATATATCTTGTTCACATTTTCTGTCGTTAATAAAATAGTTTTTATTCATCCACTCAAGTTCAAGTACATTTTTTAAAACGTGTAGTGGATGACACTCAATATTGATAGTTTTTTTTTCACTTATCAATTCATTTATTAAATTTATTTGTAATACTTTAGAGTTTTAGCAGTGTGTAATGAAAATTAAAATCAACAGGCAGTAGCTCAATCGATAAAATGCCAGGATTTCGGTATCTTTCATGTGAAGGTGAAGAATGCGAGCTCGCTTCTTGTAAAAATCAATCGTTTTTTTTTTTTTTTGACAAATTTTTGTTTTAAGCATACATTTTATCCAAATGATTTTCGGGAGGAAGTTGGCAGTTGTAGCTTAGAGGTTAGAATGAAGGATTTTTTTCAAAAAATAAAATGAAGAAATCATAAGTATTGGGCTCAATTCTGATTTCCCTCCTTACAATCTTTGTCATCAACTGTTCGTTACTCCCCCTAATTCTAGGATTGAGCTACGTGTCGAGAAGGAGAATGGTAAATGGCGAGGAAATTCTCTTTCTATTTTGCTACTTCATATTGCGATTCTGTCACATGTATACGCATGTCTATATTAATTGTAGTTATTTAATAAAAAGTAACTAAAATAAAAAAAATTGACTTAAGTTGGAATTGACTTAAGTAAATAATTATAAAATCTATGTTTGTGTACTTTTATATTCCACTATTGCAAATATTTGATATGAGAAACATATTTTGACCATGTCTTTTCGAATAATTGCCACGTTTTAGAATGATTTTAAAAATTGGTTTGTTTTAGTGAGGATATATAGTAGCGCGTGTTGTTTAGCAATAAACCTACCACGAGGGGTCGTATGACCATTTTCCAGAGGCAGCTTTCAATGTATCAGTGCAATGCCGTTAGTTTTAGTGTTTTATTTCATTGTTTAGCTTGCAGTGATAAATGAATCGATGAAAACTATTTCTGTTCAAATAACGACTGGAGAGATAATTAATTGCCATTTCCCCTTAGTAAATGTGCCAGATAAACAAATTCTTTGTGTCTGATCTGCGTATTCGTTATTTTTGCCAACTAAACGTCAGCTGAAGCATGTAGTTATTGTTATTCTAGTTGTTTAAACATATAAGTAAAAAATTTGGTTCTAGATGTTTAAATATATAATTAAAATTTTGCTGTTCTACATGTTTAAATATATAAATAAGAATTGTTCTAGATACTTAAATATATAAATAAAAAAAATTATGTTCTAAATGTTTAAATATGTAAATAAAAATTTGTTGTTTTAGATGTTCCTAATATATAAATAAAAATTTGTTATTCTGGACGGTTAAATATATAAATAGAAACTGTAATAGAACATTGTGTGTCAAACTACTTTTAGTTGATAATAATAAGAATAAGTGCATGCAATACTTATTCAAAAAATTCGTTTATATATTACTACAAAATTTATTGCTCCGATGAAAAATAGCATCTAGTTATGGGATCATACCCTATTTGCTTTAAAACATGATATTAATTTTCAAATATCATCCAAAAGTTGCTTTAAATATCTTTATGAACTATCTTTTTATAATTGCATAAGTATAATCATGAATTTTCAGCTACTAAGTCATTTGCGATACATTGTTTTCATCCCTGAATGAGCAAAAAGGAAAAATACCACCAGAGCTTAATAAACTTTGTAAACATAAAGAAAAACATCTTAATTTTTTGAGAAGCATTATGTTTAAAGAATATAGGAATGGGCTGCTAAAAAAAGTAACCATTATTTCTTTACTTAGGTATGTGTTTGAATATTGGTGTCTATGTACTTAACCAAAACTGAATGCTGCTGAAATTTCTCTAAAGAGCCTTTTAAGTTTCAAGAAGTTGTGTAAAATAAGGTTTAAATTAAAGGAAATAAATAAAATGAAAAAGAACGGACTAATTTGAAGTTGCAATAAATAACATCAAACAAATTCGTCTTTGACTATTTTACATTAAAATGGTTTATGGAGAATATTATTTGATAGTTGCATTTGAAAGTATTTCTGTAGAATAGAATGCACTCAAATATTTGGTAATAGAATATTTGATTGCTGATGTTTGAACTTGGATGATTCTTAGTTTGGGTGAAAAAATTTCTAGGCAGCTTGTGGATACTATCTTCTATTTGAGGCCATTATATGACATTTTTCACGCCAAATAGTACATACAAAAATACTCGTGAATACAAAAAGCCACATTTTTTCAAGTATCATTCCAAATTGCTACTTTGGGTCGATTCTTGAGATTCCAATGATTTTCATTATATTTGAATGGAAGAAATTCAAATAAGAAGTAACATTCTCTTATTTGTCATTTCACATTCTGTTTTTAGGAATGTCCTTTCAGTATCTTTTATGGATTTTAAAACCGAAGTACAAGGTGACTATTGAATAATTTTAATTTTAAAATGGAGGACCGAATAAATTTCTTATTGATTCATTCATTGTTATGTCTTTTAATTCATATTGTGGGGGGTCGTTAAGGGATATATTAAAATAGAATTAGTGTAATAATTATTTATTTGGGATTACATTATACGCAGACAATTTATATATAAAAGATGGAATGATTTAACATATACAAATAAGAGCATGGATAAAAACACGCAGCACATGCCATCGCCTGATCTGTACTGAGTCATCGCCTCCAGGCGTCAGAGGGCGCTGTCTCAGTGATTATGTTACAAGAGCGGCTACACTATCAATAATATGGTAATTATTTTCTTTTCTCTTTTTTGAATCTTTATGGTTTTCGAGTAAATAATTTGTTAAGTACAAGTTATCAACCATATTAATCGTTTTATAGAATTTCCTGTTCTCAGTTCATGTTATTTAAAGTGAATTTAACTGTGGGCATATTTAAAAGGTTCACTTTCTTCTTATTAATCTTGGCATTGATTAGTGTTTCTCGTTTAATTCAGTTTTATTTCATGTCATTCAGGATATATACAGACGCGTAACTTACATAAAGCTATATAAATATATGTTTAGACGATTTATAATGATCTATCTTGTTACAATGCAAAGCAAAACATTTAAATAAATTTCTTTCAGTTTTTTCAAATTAGTCTAATAACAGATATAAATTTATGAAATGTTGATTTACGAGCCGTGAATCGTTTGTTTGTTATGCAGCTTTTTTGTCTCTAATGCAGATATAAAAATTCAATTCATCACGGCAAAAACATGCTGCAGTTCCTCCATCAATCAATTTCCTCATTACCGTCTATTTTCAGCATTTTCGGATTTATCGTTTGAGGTCAAAGCAGAAAAATGTGGCATTTTATTAGTGCATCCGTTTAATTAATTCATCAACTTGGAAAGCATCAATTTATTCCAAACATTTGCTCTGACGTTGTTTTGCTGGCGGAACTCATTTACATACCTTTCTTTGTTTTTCCCCCTTCAATGCTGCAAAGGTCATCGACGCAGATACATAATTTCTTTTCGCCTTGTCCTTCTGAGGCATTTCACTTTCTTTTTTTCTCTTCGATAATTTGTGCGGGTGTGTTTACCAAACGGTTCACTGACGATTATAATGAAGAGTTATTCAAGCATTTCGTATCGATTGCATTCGAGACCAAACAAAATTTCAGTCGCTGAGGGAAAGAATGTCGCGCGTAATTTGAATTTCTAAATCTTTTTCTCTTCTTTTGTGAGGAAATCAAAATTTTCAGAGATTGGAGAATTTGTGAATTTTGTGGCATTCCTCATTTCAAAACGCCCGCTGCTGTAAAACAGTTGCTGTAATATTTACCAATCAATATTTCTGCTGAAAAGTACATGGTTAAATAAAAAGGAAAAAAATTGTATAATGAAACATCTAAAAGCAACGCAACTACATAATTAGAAGTTTTTCCAATGGAATTTGTAAAATATGCAATGGCACAATAATGGAGACAGTGCAGGTGCTTCGAATTCTAGTCTTAAAGACGTCTCCAAGACAGAATAACAGTATTGTACACTCCAGAATATCCGGTTCGCGACTATCCGGCTTCCGTACTGTCCGATCAAGTTTCCTTTTATCGTAATTAAATGGAAAAGCCAATGCATGGGATTGGTAACATTAACAAGGTATTAGAAGCGGGTGTCTGTATGACCATACTATGTGTTGTGTGTAAAATACAAATTGTGACAGGAAACGAGCAGCGTTCTGCTCGTTGTTCTTTGTTTCGTTAGTGTGTAAGGGACCTCAATTATTGCCGCTGTTACTCATTATAACTTCGTAAATTGTTCTTTGGGTATGCTTTATGATTGTTTAAACATACCAAAGGTGAAAATTTTAAAATTTGTGATAAAGGAAAAAAATTGCTGCAGGGACTATCGAGGGGAAATAACTTCTTATAATCAGGCCAGGCTTTGGTGTAAAAGAAAAAATACAAGTTAGGAGTTGGGAAAAATATAATCGAGGACTGGACAGAAATTGAAAAGTGGTGTTTGTGCAAACAAGTAGAAAGTAAGAAAAACCAATCACATTCTACGTGGCTTGAGATAAACAGAGGGTTTAGTTCTCAATAAGAAGTGAGAAAATGCGTATCATATAACAGGGTGTTTTGCTATAAAACTGATGTTAATGGGCAAAGAAATGAGTTCATAAAAATCCAGCCTACCCGCCCGTTACATTAGACCGTATACTCGCGAGTGTACTGTGCATTTATTTCTTCTTATACCATCAGATACGAGGAGGATGACGGTGGAAGAAAATCTTTTTTCTGGTCCCGTTTACCACTTCTGTGTCAATTTACGTATTGAATGTGTAGTTAATTTGAAGCAATATTTACTCTCCAAGTTTTAAAATAAAATGTCGCATGAAGTAATTACTATTAATTTTTATATTTCAAAAGTATCAGTATAACTGCGCTTAAAATGGAATTGTATCAAAATATATGAATAGTAAAAATGATGAAAGGACATCATTGCACAGTGTGCACTTATTTGTTGAATTACATACACGGTTACGGCAGTCATGAGATTTTAGTGTCATGCGAGTTTATTTCATTTAATCGATGCTGATGAAGTAAAAGCAAATGTATGATGAAATAGATTAAAAAGAAATCAAGACTAAACAGTCTTAACAATCACTTTTATTGCAGACTGCTTCAGGAAAAATCGAATATAAATGGTGATTAAAAATTCACCATCGTTATTAAACGAAATAAACAAGAAACACTGCGGGCATTCAATAACTGCGGTTGTTGTTTAAAGGTAATTGAACGAAAAAGTATTATATATATATATATATATATATA
>JAOUZG010002851.1:4141645-4168451 GCA_026289955.1 Argiope argentata | reverse complement strand
AGAGAGAGAGAGAGAGAGAGAGAGGTGTTTTAAAGAATCATTTGATCATTAGTTTAACGTTTAAAAAAATCGTCTGAAATAACAAGTGTCATATCAAAATCCATATCCTAAGCAGCGAAAACTGTCGATCAGTATGTAATTAAATTTTTACAAACATTTGCACTCAATTAAAAAAAATTCATTTAAAAGGAAGAATAAATAAAATAGGATATTATTAAAGGAGAAGGAGTTGTCTATAAAATAAACAAAGTAAAAGGTTTTTAGTAAGAGTAATGCCATATACTTTTTTAAATACAGCGTAAAACCGAGCAGAAAACCACTCAATACAGGATTTATTATTTCAGCATGTTTTGTTTAAATTAAAATCTGGTATATTGATTTGAAAAATACTAGAAAATAATTTGCAGATGGAGGTATTTTTTATTCCTAACAAAAATAGTGTTTATTTAAAAACTGAAGGTCCGAAATTATTTAAATAAAATGTTGATTAATTTCAATACATGAAAATGTTCTATTAAAAATGAAAAGATATTTATTCTGGCACATATCGTTTCCTCCTTAAAAGAAGGATAGAATGTCAAAATTTATTTCCCGTTTTTTTTTTACGGATCAAAACAGCTGTGCGCGAATTTGCTTTCCAAATTACGTTATTTGAGAATAGATATTAATCAAAATGAAAAACCGACCAAACGATAAAATATTTTCAGCTGAAATTATTTAATATAGAAGAAAAATGATTAATCAAAATTAAAAACCGACCAAACGATAAAATATTTTCAATTCAAATTAATTATATAGAAAACAAACGATTATTCAAAATAAAAACTTACAAATGAAGGTTGAAAAAATTAATTTCGTTTTAAATGTGTAAAAAAAAGAATCAGCAAAATAAATTTAAAAAGAAGATAGAGTTTAATATTTCCTGCCATTTGCCCATTCATCTTGCTTCATTTTGCTGTATAAATATCACTTAACTTTTTTTTTATTTCAGAGCTACGGATAAAGGCCTTTTAACCCTTTCCAGAACCCGAACCTTAAAAAAAGGAAGCCTGCGCAACAAAAAACAATTATATAGTATATATATATATTGTTTCTTGTCTTCGGCACAAGTACGCTTTTCTCGTTTCGTCACTTACGCCTTTCAGAGCGCCTCTTTCTTCCAAGTGTGCCTCCGAGGATGGCGTGACTTCTCCATCAAACTTCCACCACCACTCCACTCACAATCCATTAACAAGCCAATTGGAAATATTAGAAGAGCCTCTTTGATGGACCCCGTATCCTGTTTCTTGCCGTTTGACGAGAGAGGCTCGGTGCGTATTCTGCAGCTGTTTCGAACGAGATCACTCGATTCTTTCATGAATTTACACTCGTTAAAAAAATATCCATCTGCTTTTTATGAAGTTTGGTTTACTCAAACAATAACGGGCAAGGCGCACTCAACAAGAGCAAACAATTGTCACTTGAAGAGTTTCATTACCATATTGTGTGAAAGAATAGTGGAATGGTTTTTGCTGGAAGTAGAATCAGTTGATTCTTCTACTCCCCCCTTCCTTTGTAAGAGGTTTCGTTTTCTTCTTTCCTGTAAAGAATAGACGTTTTTATCCAATGTGTGTTCTGGGTAAAAGCATGTGTAGGGATCTTTGTATTGATGGTAAATGAAAAGATTGAATTGAATGTTGGGTAAGATTGCACAGCTTGAAGAAAAGAACAACTTAAAATTCTAATCTTTTATTTATTTATTTTTATTTATTTCTTTTCTCGTTTATTTATTTATTTATTTTTGTTTGATTTTTGTTCTTATGTAATTCTTATTTTGTCTATTCAGTTCGAAGAAAAGATTTTACACTGTGACAGAAAGAAATGGAATAAAGCAAACGGAAAGTATTGTATATTCTCTACTGGAATTAGCTTTGCAAACCATGATCGTTTTGAAACTCCTCTAATTTTTTTTTAGATTTTTGATACCCTTTATTCTGTTAATGATAAATGATACCTTCGGCTTATTTCTAAGAAACTATTCTATTTCTAATAATATTAAAAAATCAGGAAAGTAATTTTATTTTGTTTCGTTTTATTTTATAGAATACGAAAAGCAATTCTATATCCTTAAAAGATTCTGTAGAAATAACAAAAGGAATGAGATAAATTTCAGAAATTTTTACATTACATTTATTTATTGTCTCCATTAATTGTGTATCACATTATAAATATCGCAGCTCAACAGAAATTTCTAAAATATTTGCATAATTTTGTGTTGTGTAGCTTTTAAATAAGGTCGAATGACGAAAGGTTACGGAATAAGACGACTTAAAATTTCTATCTGCATATATGAAATGCTTATGTGTGTGGCACAGAAATCGCTCTTATTATTTATTCCTGAATGGCAACAGTGAAATGTAAACAACTTACTGTAAGGATATTTCAGACTATTTCATTAGATGTTTTTATAGATGCTCTTGATTCAAAAGTAAGGACAACTCTAATTCGGTTTAAAGAATAATTCTGTAGTCAAATGACGAGCCATCTCAGAATCGTTACTACTAATTAAGGCGAATGTGTGTATATTGGTACTTAACAGGTCTCATCTACCAAATTTGTCACATATATTCCTTGGAGAGTGAGAATGCGTATCTCGATACAAGTTTGTTTGGAATTTTAATTTAAGTTTTAATTATTTAAAAATAACTTAAACCTTGGCGTTCTTCCGCGATTCATTTCGAAAGCATTATTGTAAAAAAAGAGAGTCATACATTTATGAAACTCAAATCGATTTCTTTGTTTCATCAAATATTTAATCACGCGATTTTCTTTTATTGTTGAAAATGAAAGAAAACATTACCTATGTGATTTACAAAAAGAGTGGAAGAAATAAAAAAAATAACTACAATGCAAATTTTCGAAATTGTATAAATCGGATATTTGCGTTTTTAATAGCGCCGTGATGTCATGGGACTGGTTTCTATTATGAAGGTTCATGTACGCAATGAGCAGAACATATGTAAAGCAATTAAAATAACACGGTTTTAATGAGTGATGATTTGATGGAGTCAAGTACATGAAGCTGTATCTAAATGAATGAACTGAATTTAAAATTTACTAGCTGGTTTCCAAAGGCGACTAATGTTAAATATTTCGCGCAGAGTAATTCTATAAAGCCTGCTGTATTACAAAAACTTAATAAATGTTATAAAATACTTCGGGACTAATTAGAAGAATGATTTCTACCGAATTAGAAAGAAATTAATAATCAAAAGCGGTAAATTTCAAACACACATTGAAACAAATATTTACGATGATTAGAATTTCTTGACTCAATCTACGATTATTCAATATAATTACTATTTCTACAAAGTCAAATCGTTTGACTTTTTTAAAAACATAAACAACATTTTCCTTCGACAAAAAGTTCGCTTTGCTTTTGATTTGTCCCATGAGATTTTCAGAGCTTATCGAATTTCCCAAATTTGTCCTTCAAAATCCATTTGCAAAACACGTGTTTCTTATTGTGCTTTCCTGGAATGCACTGATAAATGTTCCTTCAAAAGTTCGGTTTCCTGTCGTGATGTGAAATAGGGCTAACAAACTTACTGAGGGTTGAGTCTGAATAGATAATTTTCAAATAACACCCCAAAAAGAATGGGAAATATGGTAATGGCGGCTGGAAAACAATGTGAGCATTCATTCAATCGCCAGCTCGGATGAAGCACCATGCGGAGAATGAATCTCGGAAAACAAAATGCCGAACAGAATCGAACAATATACTCTCAAACATTTAATAGAATACAATAGAAAGATTGCGTTATTTTTGTACATATGAAATCAAATGATGACATATATACACGTATTCGAACATGCGAGAATTTGTTCACGTGCGATGTTTTGCATTTAAACTATAAAAATATTCTAGAATTTGTAGTTTTATCTGAAAGAAAAAAATGTCGCAGATGCCATGGTATATTTCGTGTTTAAATAAAACTAATCTTTTAATTCTATAAATAACTAGCTTTTACCAGTGACTTACGCATGGAAAAGCGCATTACAAATACTAAAAACAATTTATTTATAGTGCGTATCTGAAATAAAGAAAACCGCAAATCAAATCCATATTTCTTTAAAATCAAGTAAGTCTATTTTATTTATCGATCGAAATTGAGATAGATACAACAGTATTGTATAAATGGTTTTTGAACTTTTATTTAAAATGAAAACATAGTTGTCAACAATTACAACACACTGCGCATGCGTGAATTTTCTACGACGCTACGAAGCTTTTATTATTTTCTATTTTTTTCTCTCCATAAGAAACTTCCTCGTGTCTTTACGAATATGTGTGTTTGTGTAAAGTTAGGCTAATTGGTCAAGCCATTCTCGAGTTTTGCTCTTAGGAACACATTCGGCGATACATTTTTATTTATATAAATATCGATTAATCTACCATGCCTTACTATAGCAATCATTTAAATTCTAGATATTTCGTTTGATATAGACTAATCTTTGTAACAATATTATGAATTTTTTCCCTACAACTTAGTAAATTTGTTGTAAATATGAAATATTTTTGCCTTTATTAGAGGATTTTCAAAAATAATCAAGCCTTTTAACTCGTCACTTATTAATTTAATTGTAAGCTTCTTATGTAGAAAAGTTTAAAATGCTGTATGTCTAATTCTACAACTAACACGCAGGTTAAAGAAAATTACCTTGGCATTTCTATTCAGTATTGAAATTTTTTTTAAAAAAAATTGTTATTTTTTCTGTGTAATTTTTAAAAATCATGCAATAACGCTTTTTTTAATTACCAAGCCACACATTTAAGAAATAAATATTCATTTTAACATTATTATGAAAAATATTTACTAAATCTTACAAAAGTTTTAATAGAACTGGAAAATAAGTAAAAGATTTTGTTATAAACGAAAATTGAACTATCATTTTTCTTATCTCTTTTTAAAACTGCATCTCTAGCGTTACTAGAAGTAATAACATCATTCTAATAATCCTATAATGGGATTTCACTTAAGAAATTTATTATATATCTCTGTATGTAATTATATTTTTAAAATTCACTCCTAATAAATTTCTGAATTTTTAGCTTAATTTGGCCCATATCAAAGTTATTCTTTTATATTCTCTTATTTCCTGCTCCCATTCCACTTTTTCTATTTAATGAAATCAACTTAGCTTTGTAAAAATACTGCGTCATCAGTTCCCCGTGCCGAGAGAAACGATAGTAAATCGCTGATGTAAACGGATTCATCTAAAGGATCCATGCGTTTGTCTTGTCAGGGTCGACACGGGAGATAATTCCTGCTAAAATCGGCACTTGTTAGATTTATGAGAATTTCATTGTATATAAGACCAAGGATAAATTATTTCGTTCTTTTTACGCCTTTTTTTACCTTCTTTCATTTTGGTGTCCGTACTGTTTGTGTGTAATGCGTGCTTCTCGAGATGTAATAAAACGAAATTAAAAACTCAACCTGTCTTCTCATTGATTTTGGCCACGATTCATTTCTGCTTCAAATACCAAATTATTATGTGTCACATCTATCTATCTATATATATATATATGCACTGAAGTGACAAAAGTCATGGATAGCAATATGCAAATATACAGATGGCAGTAGTATCGCAGCGAAAAAGTATAAATGCGCAGTTCGTTTTCCAGAGCTTTCATTTGTTCAAGTTATTCATATGAACAGGTTTTTCATGATTTATGGAAGCACGACGAGAATTAACAGACTTTGAACGCGGAATGTTAGTTGGAGCTAGACGCATGGGTCATCCCATTGCGGATACGTTAGTGAATTCAACATTCCGAGATCCACAGCATCAAGAGTGTGCCGAGAGTATGAAATTTCAGGCATCCCATCCCATCATGGACAGCGCAGTGGGCGACCACCTGCACTTAACGACCGAGACCGCCGACGTCTGTGTAGAATGGTCAATGTTAATAGACACGCAACACTTTGTCAAATAACTGCAGGAATCAATGTGGGAAGTACGAGGGACGTGTCCGATAGGACTGTGCGGCGAAATTTGTCTTCCTTGGGCTATGACAGCGGAAGACCGACTCGAGTGCATTTACTGACAGCACGACATCGCCTGCAGCGACTCTCCTGGGCTCGTGAGCATATCGACTGGTCCCTAGTCCAGTGGAAAACCGTGGCGTGGTCACATGAGTCACGATTTCAGTAGTTACGAGCAGATGGTAGAGTTCGAGTGTGGCGCAGATCCCACGAAGCTATGGACCCAAACTGTCAGCAAGGCACTGTTCAAGCTGGTGGTGGCTGCATAATGGTGTGGGCTGTTATTACATGGCATGGACTCGGTCCTCTGGTGCAACTGAACCGATCATTGACTGGAAAGGTTATGTTCAGCTGCTTGCAGATCACTTGCAGCCATTCATGGACTTCACGTACCCACACAACGATGGGATTTTTATGGATGACAATGCGCCATGTCATCGGGCCAGAACTGTTCGCGATTGGTTTGAAGAACATTCCGGACAATTCCAGCGCATGATCTGGCCACCTAGTTCGCCCGATATGAATCCCATCGAGCATGTATGGGACATCATCGAAAGGTCCGTTCGTGCCCAAACTCCTGCACCATCCACACTTTTACAATTGAGACATGCTATACAGACAGCATGGCTCAATATTCCTGCAGAAGACTTCCAACGACTTGTGCCTCCCGGGATGAAACGTAAATTATGCCTCCCGGGATGGAATAAATCGAGTTTTAAAATTACGTAAGTGCCTGGCTTTGGCCACGAAACTGCTTAAAAAATTGTGTGTTTACTCACACGCACACACACACACATATATAATTACCATTTCATTTCTTATTAGCATTTTTAATTTTCTTTTATGTCAGAGTGCATTCCACTTACAGAATTTTAAAATGAAAAACAGTTTATTCCGCATTAACACTTTTAATTTTCTTTATTTCGGGTTGCTTTCTTTCCAGTAAAGTCATTCTTCGTATTATTTTGTTTCTTTGATTTTTTCACTTGCAGCATTAGCAAGCAAGAGAATTCTTCATAGAAACACCAACATTTCTACAAAAATACACATAAAGAAATGCGGTGACCCGCTGGTAAAGTCTCGACTTGATTGCCGGAGAAGTCCTGTTTGGAAACACGATTCACCGCGCATATCAAATCCGTAGGGCAAAAGCGTGGTCGACTGGAGGTGACGCAGCATCGAAACTGTCTTCCAAAATTTTCTTTCATACTTTCTAATAAAGGTGTTATCCCAGAGAACGCCCTGCATGGCAGAAGCATACAAATCAGTTAAAAAATATTAACCTTTGGAGTGAATTTGGCATTTTTTCCCTGAATCAGTCGTGTCATTCTGTCGCTCTTGTCATTTTAAATTTTATTATTATTATTAATAATTCTCGACATGTTTTTAATAGTGACCAAAAGTCGCATTTGGGTTTTAAAAGCCTTTTTCTCGGTCTTTTGAGGCGAAAATTTGACACATAACTATAGCTGGGGTTACTAAATCACTTATTAAAATTGATATATTTAAATTGTTGCGGTTTTGAGTTATCGCAATTACTTGCTACTGAAAGTGCAGACGAATGGACGTTCAATCCCTTATTGGGGGTTGGCTCGAACTTTGATAGGTTTTTATATTTTAGATATTAAATCTGAACCCCGAATTTCATTCATCTAGCTTTCTTCGTTTTATAGTTATCGTGTTAGAGTATATTCGAACAGTTGGACCTCAGAACGATATTTTCTCAAAATTTGATAGAAATTTACTAATTTGGAATAAAGATCAAATTAGTACATTTCTATTGAATTACTAATTTCGTACCAAAATTGGTACACATTACTAATAGTCTTACCCTCTTTCTTTTACTCTTTATTTATTATTTTTGAACCAAATTTCATCTGTCTAGCTGAAACCGTTTTTGATTATCTCTGTCAAAGACAGAGAGACATTTCCCAAATAATATGTTTTTCGAACTAATAGAAACTAGAAATTTGGATATTCTTCAAAATCTTGAGTTTGAATAGTCTGGCCTTTACAATTCTTTTTCTATACCTCGTGTACGAGTAAAATACATTACTCATATAAAAATGGTATCTTAAAATTCAAGCAGTTCTAAAATTTGAATGCATTCTCATCTGTAAAGTCGTCAACTATTATTCGATTTCGCATGAAATTGCTTTGTTGGATTCATTTGCGCAGTTGAAAACAAAAGAACGAAAACAAGCTCTCTCTCTGTCGTCAACCGGGAAGTCGCGGGCACGAAGCGGATGTCATGCGAACGGCAAACGGAATCCAACTATTAGGAACACTCGTCCTTGCGGTTTGTTCCTTTCCGAAAACAATCCGTGTATTGTTTCCTGAACTATTCGATTTCTGACGATTATCGTCTCCAAGTGAGAAACGCTGAGCATTGATTATTTTATCGACGAATCAACTGAATACGAAATCTCTTAAAATGTGAGATCGAAAAAGCAGATTGCAAATTTTTATTATTCAAATGCTTTAATATTGTTATTGTATTTCTGTGACAATAGCAATGCAGCTAAGGTATTAAAATAAAGTACAGCATAATTAAAGCTCTCTAGATATAAAAAGAGATGATTCTAAGGGTGGACGGTAAAATTTGCTTACTTTTGTATTTAAAATAAGAACGGTAATTAATGAATCAAACCTCCAGTCCCAATGACTAGTCTGATTTCACTAACTTTTATTTAATATGGAAACTCTTGACATCTAGTTATACAAGATAGAGGTGGAGGAGATCGACTATTGTGATCTCTTCCACCCTCTATTCTCTCGAAATGTTTCAAAAATACTACTTTATTGTACTGCCTTTTATGTGAGAGGGGAGGAAAAACCTATAAAATTCCTCAGCCGCAAACCATTAAACTAGTTTTGAAAATCTTTGTTTCGTATACATGTTTTTGATCCATAGATAGGAAGGAAATCGATCATCATCTGCTCCTCCATCGCCATCCTAAGTTATCATAAAATAACACTTCGGTAAACCCTTCAACCTTAACAGCTGGCTGGATTTCATCAATTTTATTCACAGATCTATGTAATCAACCAATATATATTGTAATGACTTGATCCTGTCGATCAGATAAACTGGTAGAGCTTTAAACACAAATGTTTTATTTACAGCTTTATACAACAACAAAAACAACACGTCCTCTAGGTTAAAAGCTGGGAAATATTTACAACTGGATTGTCAGTCCAACATCTAATACCGAGACTCACAGGCTGTCCACGTATCCGGCAACTGCGTGTAGCTCCAGAGATTTACGGATTACTTCCGGTAGATCTTTCCAACAACCTCGAGATCACGTGGTATCTCTTCAACTTCAGCACTGCTCACAGCTCGTCTCATTGTCGTATCCACTCTCGTCCAGTCTCTAGCCAGATCAGCTTGTCCCGTCTACCAGATCAGCTTGTCTCCGTCCTCCATTTTTAAATTGGTGAAGGTCGGCCTCTTAGGCTCGCATTGGTGAGCTGGAGATGCTGATTGTCCAATCATTCTTCAGAAATACTCCCAATGGCGCGCACCGTTATGTCGTGGGAATATTCTTGAAACATCTACCCCTTAACAGAACCTTCACAAAACACAAATGCTCGCATCTGCATTCGCTTAGCACTTTTTTCTTCAATGGGTCGTAAAGCGCATACGCTGTTCATTATTGGAACTTTATCCCAGTTTGGGAGGTCCATAGAAGAAATAGTCCCATATGGTGTTTCGACACGGTTTGCTTCTTCTATGGGTCACCAGCATGTGTGTTCCATTATTTGTCTCCATTCAAGTCCGAAGGGCGCACTAAAAGGGAGAAACCCAATGCACAACAAAGGATGAATAGTCTCACCCCTAGCTAGAAGTAACAATGTTCCAACATGTGCCTCTTCCAAAAGGAGACCAGGTGACGACTTCTTTAATATATATATATATATATATATATATATATATATATATATATATATAGTTTCATATGAAAGTTCTGATAAATAGTCTCCGCCGTCAGCCGTGTATTTTCTCAAAAACGCTACTTCGCCATAAGGATCTTCAAATGTCACCAAGTCACTGGTCCGATTTTGCCAGCTTTTATTTCATAATAAAATTATAATTTAATTCATCTATAGTCGTGTATTACCCCTATACCTATGTGGTATTGCAAAATAAACTTTGATCGAGTCTTCTCCAATGTGTTAATAACTAGACCTATTTGATCGATTTTATGTGCCGATCTAATTTCGCTGCTTTGTGAGGAAAACTAAGGAATCAGAATACCAGGGTGCTCTAAATATTTGTGTATGTATCATTTAAAATACTTATTTCATTTGGTGTCAGAAGGTATGGTAAATTTAAATTGGTTACTTTTACGAATTAAATGCTGCGAATTAAGAATTTCTTTTATGGTTTTCTTGTTTGTAAACCTCCTAGTTAAGAAGATATTTTTCATATGTAGTAATGGATGTTGAATGAATGCCGAGTTAAAGAACTCTCTCTCAGACTCTGGTGACGAATTTCATAACTTTCGCGATAAAAAGGAATCATCTAGAATAATTGGAAATCTTGGCGAAGAAACAATATCCTTCCAGAAGTTTCTATGCCCGGTCTTGAAAACTATGAAAAAAGGGGAAACAGAAGGCAATCAGTAGTACAAAGAAAATCAGCTGACTTGAGATCAAGTTATGAGTGTAATCTCACCAGTGAGTTTTCTCTCGCTGCTACGACTGTTTATCACAGATTTGCTGCTTGTGTTTTCTTCTTCATTTCAAGAGAAACTTGGAATAGGTTTCACATGTGCTTTGTTATTTGTGTACCACGTTTTTAAACAGAATAAAGGGCCATTTATTAGGCTGGTTGGACTTTTCACCACATAAATCTGTTGAACGAATTTCAAGTTTTATTGCTTTACAATTTCATCGATTTATATTCGGTCACCCATTATGATTAACAGCTTGCTAATTTAATAATGGTAGTTACAAAAACAATGTTTTGTACAATTTTTAAAAAAATGGATACTGCTGTAATTTTGTTATTTACTATAGCATCGTTAAAAAATTGGTGTCTATGGAAACTACTCGAGGAGATAAGACTGATTAATCAAGTCAAATTAGTAAATAATTAAGCATCTTGGAATTTTCTATTCTGAAATATGCGATTTCTTATTAATTCGATTTATGTTCTTTTCTATATGTGTTTATATTTTTCTTCCAAAATTTGCGGAAGTTCTTAAAATATATTAAAAATTTTTGCTTTAAATTACATATGAAAAGAGCCATTTTATTTCTTAACATAAACATTCATTTTCGAATTCTAACCAACATATTATTTTTTGATTAGAAATTTAAGCATTTCATTACTTTCATATCTTAGAATCCATCTCAATTTCGTGAACTGAGGTAGGTTCTAAGATAGTCGTTGGTTGGTCTCAGTTTAAGACGTTTCAGAAACAACTCTGCCTTTTACATTGAATTTTAATAGTATACACATCCAACAGCGTAATCCCCATAGATATAAAGCTAACAAAACAAAAAATAAAACTGGAACAAGTTTTCATAATTTTGATACGAACTTCTAAAAGAAAGCCAATTTTCTAAAAAATGAACTCATTTGTCATAAAAATGAAGGTCATAGTTTTGACAGACTGTTTTCATTTGATCCCGACTACAATAATAAAAAATTGCGGGCACTGCATCCCATTATAATTATTTTTTACAAATATATAAATAGTTTGTATTGAAGTAATAAAGATGAGTGTGTATGTGTGTGTGTGTTGTTTCCTTTGTCAACTAGATATCAGCTGACAAATTTGCATTTTAAAACTGTATTTTTTTATTTCATTCCAATTCTTATTCTTTTAAGAGTAATTATGATACATTTCTAAAATAAATTCAATTTCGAATTTCAAAAACCATTTTCCCAGCATATTTTTGGAGGCCAATGAGCTTTTTTGAACTCGTACTTTAAAAATTGGCCAATTGAGATGTCTGTTCCGACAAGAGTTAAAAAAAAACAATAATCTTTTTTTTATTTGTTTATAATGGAACAGATGAAAACTGAAGATTAAAATCATTTCCTTTACTCATTTTATTTCGATATTGAACAGCCACGAAAGCAATTTGGATGTAGAAGCTGACTTGCTATTTATTCAGTGATAATCATCAGAAAGTGGAGGAAGCCTACTATTTATTGCAGATTTTAAGTTCAAATTCTGATCATTGCTTCCAAACCAAGTTTATGGTTTTCGAATAATTCTTATTTTATTCCAGTTTACCGTCTTGCGAAAACAAACAATGATTCGGATTGGCTTAAAAATTAAAAATAGATGCTCCGTTTGTTTAAACTGCAGTTGATGAAAGCAATTTCTTTTCTTTTTATTATTTTTTACTATTAAAATACAGTATTCTTCATTCGAAATTCCTTTATGTATTGTTAAAATAACTTTTGTCTGAAATATTTTTTTATCTTGATTTGATCTATAAAACAAGTAATATAAACAAAAATATAGTTTTTAGTAAATTCTTACTTAAGTCAAACATTTTTTTTATTTTAGTTACTTTGTATTAAATAATTACAATTAATATAAATAATTCCCCCAAAAATGATTGATTTTCGTGTGAATTGGATTCGCATTCTTCACCTTCACTTGAAAAATACTGAAATCCTCGCAATTTACCGATTGAGCCTATGCTTGTTTATTTCCATTTTCAATACAGACTGTTAAAACTCTATTTAAAATATTAAAAATGAATTAAATTTAAAGAATGAATTAATATTTGAAAAAAATCAAGTGTCATCCACTCCAAGTTTTAAAAAATGTATTATATATATATATATATATATATGTTGGGAGAGGGTAAATAGTAGGAATTGAATAAGAATATATTCCTCTGCAAATTTCTTCGATTCTGTCTCAGATAAGGTATTGATCCTAGTCCTATTGTCTGAATTATATTTCTTGTTGTTTTATTTTAATTACGTGAAGCAAAATTAAAAATAAATAAAAGATTATTAACGAATTCAAATAACCGAGGAAATAATTTCATAATAAAATAACAAAGCTTGTTTTTTATTTTGTTATAAAAAAAACACGTATACACGGAATGAAGATAATTATAGTTTAATTGAGGATCCTTTGTTTTCAAAGTAAATATAATTTTCAGTAATTTTACATTTTTAAGAGTTTTTAAGTTAGTTAAATTAGTTAGTAAGAGTTTAGTTAGTTAAGTTATTTACTGAAAATTTAATTTTGAAACTAATGCTTAACAAAGAGAAAATGATTTAGAATTTGAAAAATAATATAATCAGAATAAATAAAGTGAAAGATTGTTCAGCTGAAATCTTTAATAAAACTGTATTAATTTTTTTTGTCATTTTCTACTGTTATTAAAAACTTTAAAACAAAAGATTTTCTTCTTCTAGAAATTAAGATTTGGCATATGAAGCTCTTTCACCTTCATTAGAATTCAATAAACTAATTATTAACATTCTGCGAATAGAAAAGATATTAAAAAAAATAAAAAATAAAGTTCATTAAGAGCTTTTTGTCAGTTTTCCTTTTCTACTTTTAAATGATATATGGAGTATTATTTTATCGAATCCCGCTTTGCCATGTTCTTGATACCATTGATAGCCATCGAATTTCCTGTTTCATTGTTTCTCCTAATTGACTTCCTGCCGTTTGAATTTGCTTTAAGTAATCAGGAATGCGAAATGAGATGAAGAAAAATAAAATTTAATTGGTCTCTTACTGTGATGATTATATTAAACCAGGAACTTTAATTAAAAAAATAATTTGCTTGCAAAAAAATTTTTAATGATTCATCAGCCTCTATTTTTGAAATATTTTTTGACAATATAGAATTCTATAAATAATAAAAAAAGGTTAAAATTACCTTTGACGAAGAAGGAACCGTATAAAGACAACTCCTCTTGCTGAAATCAGCTACATTTTTGGACTGAAGATTAAATCTATCAAACATAATATTTTTATGACTTTGTAATGTTTTATATGCATAAATTTTACTCAGCAATTATTAAATTCTTGATGTAGTAGAGAAACTGGATTGCTTTCTTGTTTAAATACGGTTTATTGATGTATAACTTTTTTCTTCTTTTCAAAATTCACAGCATAGCAAACGAATTTTCGGATATAATTATACGATTCATATAATGACAGGATGTATTTAAAAGTAAAAATTCCCTTGAGCATTTATCCTCTGATTGCGTATTTTTTTAAAAATCGCTTTTTATATATGGTGTTTGCAAATAAGTGTGAATATTTTTAAACAGTATGAACTGATGCTATACATTACACGATAATAATATAATAAAAATATGTCATCTTAAAAATGAACACTCTAAACTGCGAAAAATGTGGGATGGAGTAGAAAGCAGACAAATTGCCAACCAGCGGAAATCGGGGGAGCGCAGGTGGAGGGCTAATAGGGGTAGATTTTATGCAGGCACTGAAATATTATTTCTTCTCATTAACTCATAGTTTTAGTTTAGTTATATTAACGTACCGTTACAAAGCTACTTTGAAACGGATCTCGTCATTTTGAACCATGGTTAGATGACGAGGACGATACCTGAGCTGGCACCCCCCCCTCTCCATACCACACTAAACCAGCGAGAGGACGTATCGGGAGTCCCGTAGTAGGACAGATGCGTACACTTGTTGTGCGTACCAGTCGTAAAACTGTCAATCAACGGTCTTGTTTCCAAGGCGGTTTTGTTACTATAAAGGATCACTTCCAGAAGAGGTTGCAACATTTTAAACGTTATCTTAAAAGTGTCAGATTTGGCGAAAGTTAGCATGGTGTTTAACTCAATTTGGAATACTTAATGACTTATTGTTTAATACAGTATAGTGCATTTTAAAATTCATTAAACAAAGTTTCCACTTTGTTTCCGATGAAACATGAATTGCTTTTAGATGAATTTAGTCAAAAATGTATGATAAAAATCAATGAATTTCTTCTCATATAAATACTGCATCCCCTTCGAAAAAATAATCTAGATTTTAAAAATTTACTTTACTTTACATAAATTCCACGATTTGCATTAAACTAAAGAGTTTCGTTTTCATTAGGTTTGATTGTGTTTCTTTTTGATTCATTTGTTTAATTTAATGAGTTCGGACACTGAAATCTATATTATTTAAATATAAGTTGTTTATTAAGTTGGAAGTATAAATAAATGAGGTTAATATTTTTGAAATGATTTGTAAGACGGAATTAAATACAAAAGCTATTCTTGATATGCCGTAAGTAGTAAAAAAAGCTTTCATCCACGGATTTTAATTTTCCATGTCATATAAGTTTTTAAAAACCCAGCTTCACAGTGGAAGTACCATGACAAATTTAAAATTTTCTGTTTATCATCGCAAAATAAAAAAAAAATATTAAAAAAACATTTTACCGAAATAAATTTTAAAATTTTAATTTACACATCATAGTAAGAATTTTTTTTCTGCATTTCCAAATTTTTCAGATTATTCTTTCTGTTCTCCCAGATTTATTCGATTTCTTTTTCAATTTTTAATTTGAGGAGTACATTTTTTTGTTACATTTTTTGACTAATCACTTTCTTTTGAGGTTTGTCATATTTAAATACTTCTTTATCTAACTAGAATATTATGTTTACTTATCTGCATATGCATATAGTGATTAATAGTTATTATAAGTAGTTATTATTCTTCATATGCTTCCTAAACATTCTACTTTCACAGCATCAATGGAATATCAAGAGAATACAGGATTTTCAATTAAATATCATGAAAGACAAAAGAAATCTCACTCAGAATATTTTAAAATAATATTCAGTACAGTGCCATGCTATAAAAATGAAATAAATAGTTAATGGATAAAATTTTAAAAAAGTAGTAAAAAAGGGCTTTTTACCATATTATTACAAAATTTTCTTGTAATGTCACAATTAAAATATCTCGAATTTCAATTTTAATTCATAAAATAACATAAAAACTGCTTCAGGAACTTAATAAACTTCCAGATAACACACACGCACGCACACACACACACACACACACAGAGAGAGAGAGAGAAATGAATTTCTAACACAGGAGCTTATGCTTTAAATTTGACAGGAATCTTCAAATTTTTCGTTTAAAATTATTGAAAAATTCAAGTGTAGAATATTCTGACTTTAATCTAAAAATTTTAATTCACAAAATAAGACTTTCTTCCAAAAATAAAAGTGAATAGTATATATATGCGTCTATCTGCCTATTTAAAACATAGACATTTGAAAGTAGAGATAATAAATTTAACACAAAGATATTTATGAGAAAGTGCAATTGATATTTGGAGAAGTGCATTTCAGTGACACATTTTTAGAATAGAATTTTGTTATTTTAGATTTTTTTTATTCATAGATTTTTATTTAAGAACTATGTTAAGTATAGTTTGACACTGAAGGAATAATGCTGATAGTTGATATGATTTGCAAGCGTTCTTAATATATTTAGTCGCATATTTTATACTTTCCACCTTTGGCCATCCTGTTTGTCAGCTATGATTAATGATTGATGAAAATTTCAATTGTCCCCACCCCAGAGCGTTCTTAAACTTAAAATTTTGATATACATATTAAGTATGAAAAAAATAATACGGTAAAAAATTTGATATCATTAAATTTTTTTTAATTTTAAAACGTTGTAAAAATTATTTTTATTGTAAAATTTTAGAAAGGTATCATGGAAAAAAGTCAATGTTTCTGTTAATTTTTTGTTAGTTAAAATTTCAAAAAAAAATTCTTTTTTCTGGTCTTATTTGTACAGAGCCATTACATGCATACAAATACAAAAGTTTTTTCTTTGTGTTTAAGCCTCAAAATTTAGTTAAAAGGCCAATACTTTTCCGCGCCAAATACTCTTGCCAACAAATACCATAAGTTTTAACAAACCTAGACTAATTACTCCCTTCCCCCTTTTTTTCAAAGAGCTACGCATGATTTATTACACTTTTACGACCTGTACGCAAAGAAGTTGTACGCATTTGTCATACAACCAAAATGGTGATAGCTTCTTCCCATCATGGTAAATACTGAATTGGTGTGGAGCCTGTTAACCCTATCGTAGGTGGGATGTTCCTCCTACGGGAAGAGAGGAAGTGTGGCCGTGGTGGACCCTAGGGCTCAACTTAATTCTCCCAATGATGACGTGACGATCCTGATATTCAGATTTATCCGTGTAACTTCAGGTGGGTTTACGGTTAATTATTACAGGCTGCGTATTTATTGTTTTATCAAATACTTCATTATTATTATTATTTATTTATTTTCATTGTTATTATTGTTTATTTATTGAAAAACTTTTAAAGTTTTTATAAGAAAATTTGAGTTGGGGATGATATTAAGGCCTTTTGAAAAAGGAGGAATTTACACTCTCCATAAAATTGATACATCATTTACTTCGAAGGAACTAATTATAATTAGTAATTCATTGGTTTGATTTTATGTCGAATAAATTTAATTAATAAAGATACTAAAAAATACAATATTTTATAGCAATACTTCTTAAAGTTGTTTAATAATTTTTTTGTCCTTTGTTTAGTTCTAATTTATCTGTTAATGATAACAATTAAAGATCTTCTATATCGCATATTTAAAAAAAACACTCATAGAAATCTTATTAGAAAGTACATATTGTTCACATACTTTAAAAGAGATATTTTAATTTAATTACCAGTCATTTAAGGTGAAATCTTTTTCATATTAATGTTATTCATATGGAGGGTTATGTTATGTGCATCAACTTTGATTAACTAAAAGTTACCGCAAATTACCGACTGCAACGTATTGCCACCAAATGGACAGATGATATTTGTGTAATAAACATATAGCATTCTTACTGAACACCGATACACGCGATAGCGGTATTAATTGGCAAAAATCGTACAATTGTATAGAATTGTACGACTTCGCCAACTAATAATAACTTAAACTTTTTCGCAGTCATTAACCTATACTATTGGTAAAAGGCTGCGTTAAGGATTTATTTTATGATTTTTCCAAAAACTGGAGATATTGGAGACAGGGGGTCAGTGGTAACTTATCCAGAGTCTTGAATTTTTCACGTGAAATAAAAATTAGTGAAATCATATTGGGTTTTCTTGCTCCCCCTCCCCGCCCCTGCTCAAAGAAAATTTGAAGTTTCTCTGGAAAATAGAAACGGTTGGATACAAGCTGCTATTGAAAACATCTCTTAAAGCTGTTAAAAGCTTTCATATAAGATAAAAAATTGTGGAAATCGGACTAATGAATGATCATAGGGAGTTAGATCTGTCTTTCATTTGCCAAATTATTTTAAACTAGCAGTTGGCAGTTGGTGGTTTGCAAAATTATTTTAAACTAAGCACGGCATTGCCCGTGGCTTAGTATCCAAAAAGAAAATTAGCTTTAAACTTGAGTTTAGCCTCCACCCGATATGAAGTGCGCATGTTACGCAACATCAAACAAACATTACAATATTTTTAGAAATGATCAAAAATAGCTACAAATAAATTTTTTTAGCAAACATTCAGAAATGTTTAGACTGTTACAAAGGTAAAAATATGATATGTCGGTAGACAAAATACAAATGATCATTACCGAACGTATTCTTCCTCTTTATTTTCCTTACCGCGCAAGAAACGAAGCTTTTTCTCTCTTAATGAATTTCCGCCGAGGTTGGATTTCCTTCTTTTGGAAATAATGAGATATAAATCGCAGCTTAAAATTCAGACGTAAATAAAGAAGTGCATAGCATGTGCATACCACAGCTCTCGCTATTTGCACATGCGCAGTTTGCGATTTTCGCGCATGTACGTAAGTTAAAATAGCATAGATAAAACTCTTTTTTTTTAATATTATATTAATGTACTAAAACCTTTCCCAATAAATGCTCTATAAAATGGTATAAGTATCTCCAATATCCGTTAACTATTTTCCGAGTTTTTGTGATTCCAACATACAGATGCTTTCAGGGGACTTCATTTTATACTATGCCATTTACATCTTCATTTTAGATATGCAGATTATTCCTACTGATTAAATACATTACAAGGTGATTCAATTTACAGGTCGATATTTAATTCCAATTTTACAGAGACCTTGAAAATGCGGAAACTAGGCTGGTGCACGGGGAGGCATTCAAAGATAATTTCTTCCAATATCACAGCTACTTTCGTGTAAGAAGACATTGAAAAAAGTGGAGCATCGCTTCCCCCGGGGTGAGGTCACGCCAGCTGCCGAACTCTCTCTGCGACGCAATCCAACAGGAGGTTGCGACCTTCGGAGATAATCCAAGACGCGAAAGATGCTTTCATTCCACAGGGCGTGCCAAACGATAACAGGCGCCCCGATGATGGACTGTTGATGACCACGGAAAGGTGGCAAGAATCACAAAGCGAGGCTCCACATCGGAGGGCGTGCAGTTTGTTGCAAACCGTTGCTTAATGTGTGATAAATTTCAGAGTTGCAGATAATGCGTGGAAACGGGGCATATCTAAGGAATAGGGAATTGCTGTCTTCGAATGACATATTGCTCTATTTTATCGCGAAAAAAATGCCTGTGGTAGAGTTTTATCCACTTTATTTTTATGGTTCACACATTTCTTCAGTTTTGTTTCCTTTAATTTCACAATTCAGAATGACGTCATTCCTTTTTTTTTTCATTGCGTAGGTTTTAACTTTTTACTGACTTCCTTATTAGTCTTGGTGTGAAATGGTTAGAACTTTTTTAAAAATATAATTTGCTGTCTCGCGCCAACTGATATTTAAAATAATGGATTTATTTACAAGAAGTAGCTTACAGAAAGACATTTCGAAATACTTATCTTTGTCCTGATTTAAAAAGTGGCCCGAATATTATTCTATTGAATAAAGTATAATGTGAAACTAATTTGAATCCATTGTTTTGGATTGCCCCTGTAAACAAATAACCGATGTTAAATAAAAGTAATTCAATTTAAATTTATAATGTTAAATAAAAACAAAGCATATCCTTTCCTTTACGTTTTGCTTGGGATGTTTAGAAAACCAGATTACTCTTGTTATTAGTCCCATTTCCAACTGTTTATTTATCCAAGATCAATAATCTTGAAATGGAAAAGTATTCCGTCTTTGAATTAAAAACTTTTTTTAGATTGTACTGTTTGCAATAAGTAAATAATTCTTATTAAAAGCGAAGAAATTAAGATTTTTTAAAAGTTAGTATTAAAATAATCGTTATTATTAAATTTCAAATAATTTTTTTTACTGAAAGCAAGCATCTTTTTCTTTAAATATGAGCCAAGTAACTTCATTATCTTATTTCCTGAACCAACTCTACCTTTTTTTTATTTGATTAATGCTGCACGAGCACTGTAAAACTGCTTTAATCTGCACTTCCACTCGGTCTGAGGGAGGGGGTAAAGATTATGGATGTCGGCTGTCGCTGTCAAGCTAAGCGAATTTTTTAAAAATATACCTATGATTAATACTCTTAACTAAATCGACACTTGAAATCCCTCTCAGAACCTCACAGAATAAAAGCACCAGGAAAAAAATTTTCGGTCTCTCTCGCGCTTCTCTAGTGCCGTGGACTAATGTATCTCGTCACTTCTTACCCGTGGCATAGTATCCAAAAATAGAAATTGACTTAAAATTTAAGTTTAGTTTCCACTTGATATAACATGGGCATGTTATGCAACAACAAACAAACATAGAAATATATTAAGAAATTTTACTATGTATTGATAGATATTCGCTAAAGGAATGTTTCTTTCCTCTTCATTTTCCTTACAGCGCGACAAGCGAAACTTTTTGGCGTTTAATGTGTTCCGGTCAAGGTTGGATTTCCTTCTTTTCGGCATAATGAGATTTGGAATCGCTGCTTTAAATGAGACGTAAATAAAGAATTGTATTGCATATACATACCACAAATATCGGCATATTCACCTGCGCAGTTTGGGGGTTTTGCGCATACGGGGATAAGTGCAAAGTTAAAATCGCAATTAAAAAACTCTTTTTTTATTTATTTTGATATTACTTTAATGCACTAAAACCTTCCAGAAGAAATGCTCTACAAAATGGTATAAATATTTTCAATATCCGTTAAATATTACTCGAGTTTTTGTGCTTCCAACAGACAGATGCTTTCAGTTGATTTCATTTTATACTATGTATATATTAGGCCTCCCGGAGTGGAATAATGCGGAGTTTTAAAATTAAAAAAGTATATATCTCCCTTCGGCTACGCTAATGCTTAAAAACATATATTTTTACATTATATATATATAATAATTTATGCAATATCAAAAAGAAACATTCAATAAGAATTTCGCTGATACGTCATTCAATCCAATGTTTCGTTTTACTTTTCAAAACATATAAATAACGCAAATAATAATATTTCATTCTATTTCAATTAGTAAATGTTCTTCTAAAAATGTTATGAAATCTCCATTTTACGCTTGTTTGGGTCCTAAGGCATGATATTCAATGAAATATTCTTGACACTCCAATTTTTAAATAAATAGAAGCTTCTATCTTCTGCGATCAAATCCAACAGATGAATATATATATACCTGAAGAAATCATTATCTCTCTGAATAGTATCAAACAGAAATTTATTTTCATTCTCGTGTTCATCAAACCACGATTGGGCAAGTCTTGCTGCATGGATAGGTGCAGGGTGATAATGCACCAGTATTATAATCTAGGAAAATACCATCTCTTGTACGAAACAATGTTTGCACCAGAGGATGGACGTGGTCTCCTAATATTTCTCTTTACTCCTCCCCATTTCGGGGTTGCTATGGGGCCAGCAGAAAACCACATGGTCCCCATCTCATAACATATCCATCTCCATGCTCGACAGTTGGATGAGGACAGTCATGATCATGCGCTAGTGCAGGTGTCCTCCAAACGTGCACCCATCCTATTTTGGGGAAAAGTGTGAGACACGATTCCTCAGATCATATTACTTTCTCCCGCTTATCAATCGGCCAGGTTTTGTGAGTGTGACAACACTGTAGCCGATGCTTAACCCTTAACATCTGTGACAAGTGCTTTGGAAATTACTACTCTGTCATAATTGTTCTAGTGAGCGCTCTTTCAGCAAATTGAAATTAATAAAGAACTATTTTCGATCAATCATGTGTTCACAACGCTTGAATGCATTTGCTGTATTAAACATCGGAAAAAAGTTGAATTTTTTAAAAAAAATTTCTGAAGTCATTGATAATTGATGTATTAGCAAAAAACAAAATCACGTATTAAAAAATGTGCATTAAGAATATTTCATGTTCACTTTTTTTTTTACTTCACAAAAAATTAGGGTCCCGAATGGCATCTTGCTCCCGGGCCACTTCAAACAGAAGGCCCACTTTGCGTGTGGCTTTGGTTGGGTCGAGGTAGTGGTTTTTGTGACTCACAGTAATTTAAGGGATAATGAACAAAATATTTTACGGAGAGATCTGTGTATTGTATGAATGTAAAAAGAATGAATGAAGGAACAAGAAACATGACTTATGTAGTGCCTGGCACAGAGGTAGTTTGTCTTCCTCTTGTTCTGGGAGCCCCAAGTTCGAGTCCCGGCTTGGGCATGGTTGTTCTTCTGTGTGCTATCTGTGATGTGTGTGACTGCGCCCCCTGTAAGAAAGGGCTGCGCAAGCAAATGTGGTGAGTGTGTAGCTAAGACTTGCTCTTGGCCCTAGTTGTGCAACTTCGAAAAGCAAGAGACACTTCTTTCTGATTAAAAACTTTATCAGCGGTAGCTTGTCCACATGGCAAGTACCATACGTAACAACAACAACGGTACACTTTTTTCTCGTTTGAATTGATTGCATTTCCAATTCTTAAGTGGCATGCTCTGAAGTCTGACTGCTTAATCTCTTCATTTTCCTTGCATAACATCGGCTCTCATATCAATGATCAGCAAAGATTAATTACACTAGTGGACACAAAGATCTTCTTCAGAATTTGATGACTGATCAGAGGGACTGAACTCGAAGGTGATGCAGCAACATTCAGCTCCAGAATCTTATCTCTTTCCGACAACTTCAGCCCTGAGAGTGCAACTCTCAATTAATGCGTAACTCAGTAGAAAGACCGACTGTGCGCGTTTCATCAAGTGCAACTTTCAAGTTCAAAATATATATCAGCTGTTTCAACCATTTCGGATTTCTTTAAAAAAAAAGATTCGTGATGGTGATTGTCATTTTTTAATCAGTAGGTCGGTTTCGAGGTCAGAGATAATGAAAGACCGCACAAGTGGAATACGTCGGTCTGACTTGCAAATATTGTAGCATAAATATACCCCTATTGAAGAATGGGACGATAAAGTGTGTTGAAAAGCCACCAACGAAGTATCTCTGGGGTGAGATAATTTTGAAAGAGTCACTGCTTTCATAAAAAACAAAACTAAAAAATGAAATACAACAAAACTGATGCCTCAGTTCTCCATTATTTCAAGGTTATTTTAGTTTTTGGTCAAATTATGACTCTAATTCAATTTTAATTTCATTTTTATTACTTTCTTGTGGGCACGTTTATTTATTTTTTTGTTAGTAAAATAAATATTTTTTTTTCTTTCAAAAATATGATAACTGATCCGGAAAATAGTTAACGTATAAGAATACTTTTTCTTGCTATTATTCCACTTCCACTAGCTTTTGAAACATAAACATTTTTCAATTTCTGCTCGATTATTTTTCCTAACTTCAGAGCTATATTTTTTGTCGTTACCCTACTGTATTACCGTAATTTTCTTCTCCGCGGTCACTAAAACTCTTCATTTCGTTTATCACTCATTTTGAAATCTCCACCTTTGGTGTGGTTAAACAAACATCAAGCATACCCAAAGAACAATTTACGAATTCTATACGTATTGTATAGTTATAATCAGAAACAGCGATAACAGTTGAGGCCCGTTACACACTGACGAAACAGTGAACAACGAGCACAACGCTGCTCTTTACCTGTCACAACTTGTGTTTTGCACACAGCACATACTCTCTTCATCATCAAAAGAGAATGAAAAGGGAACTGAATTATCTGTAATTACTTAAGCCTCTGTACCTTTAATTTTACACTTTTTCTTTAACTGCAAGGGAGCCACAATGGCCTGAAGGTAAAGTCTCTACATTGGGATTTGAGAGCTCCTTGCTTGAGACTCGCCGCTTAATGTCCCGACGGCCTGTGATCTTACGGATTTAGTTATAAATGTGTCAACTGATCATTGTTGGACCACCCCGCTTGTGACCGTTGTTCGGGAGCTTCCCTCATATTGTCGATAAAATGAACAGACATAAAAGAATTAACAGAAAACCACAAGAAATGACAAAGAGGACAAAATGTGCCAGCCTCAAGGTGGGCGCAGGTCATTGGAACGTGGCTTAAGCCAATCTGGTGCACATTAAATCCGTCGGGGCCAAATGCCTTCCCGCTGGTGCGGCGCAAAAGTTTAGAGAGGGGGTGGGTGGGCTTCAACTCAGGTGTCTTTCTCGTCATCTGACCGCGATTCAAAATTACGAGGTTTGTTCCAAAATAGACTTAAAGTTGCTTGAAACAAGACGCTAATATAACTAAATTTCAGCTGTAAGTTTCAGATTTTAATTTTTACTTTCGAAAGATATAGATATATATTACTGTCCATTCTCTCATTTTGTGCCAACGATGTATATATATATATATATCAATTTGAAAACACAGGATATATTTTGAATTGGGTTTGTAACAATCAAGTTATTCAGCATTCTTAACAATTCCATTTGGTTGTGATGGATGCTTTTATTATACCAGTTAAATTTTGTAGCGAGAAAAAAAATATTTAAAATTGTAATCCAAAAACAAAGATTAGGTAACTGTTTAGAGATTTATGGAAAACTAATTGCCATTCCACAGAATCGCATATATATGGCTGAGTAGATTTTCTAAACTTCCTAACATCGCAACTTAATTCGCGTTATGCCTTCTATAGCAAGAGACATTCATATAAAAATCAGCTCTTTGCCAGCAGCTCGTCGATGTATTAATAAGCTCTCCTATTAATACATCGACTTAATTATTTACATTAGGACTAAATATTTTTACATTAGGACCTTGAATTTTCAATAATGTAATAGGTGGGACTAAATAGTAATCCCATAATTCCAAATTATCAATCTTGTAAGTCTATGTAAATAACCATACACTACTGTTATGGCAAAATCTATAATTTCTTCATATTTTAATTATTTTGGAAGGTTTCTGAGCACTGAAAATAAGGGAAGAGGGGAGAGTTAAAAAATTCAAATCCACTGCAAAATCTATTAATTCTCAAATGCTGAGAGATATTTGAGAAATATTATTTTTATGGTAGCCTATTTCTATTTTCTTCATGAAAATTCATAAGGTAAAGATACAGAGGTGCCTTTTGCTATCACTTTTCTTTTTATGACTCATGGCTATCAAATTCAATGACAATATTAAAAAGCATATTTAATTCTTGCTTGGAACAGATCTGGCAAAATGTTTTTGAAAAGGAAATTTCGTTGTGGTTATGAGAGGAGATTTTACACTGAAATCTCTAATTAATGAAATGATGCCGTAACAAGAAAAGAAAAAAAAATCGATGCCTTGTTTCTCCATTGGTGAATTTTATGGGAAGCAGGTAACCAATGAGAACTTCAGGTCCTCATAATTTAAGAATTAATCAATGACATTCCTTCTTGGTACCGATATTATAACTGGAAAGTGAATCTGTTGAAAGTAAGTTTGATACGTTTCAAAGTTGGACATCATCAAATGTTAATCAAAGATTAAAGTTGAAACGAAAGCGTTAACATCTAGAATTTCCTGCCTAAAGTCGTGAGTCTGAATATTTTATCTTTTAAGTAAATAATATCTCAAATGAAATTAAAGTTATTAGCTAGAATTTCTACTGAAAACTGTAGTGTCTGGTTACTTTGATACAAATATTAGCACTTGGTAAATTCTAGTTAGTATATTATATTGCTCTAACAAAATAGAAACATCCGGTAACTATATTTTTGACACAAATGATAGCACGAGCTTAAAGTACATAACAGAAATTATGATATCGAATTGTTTATGTCTATACTCTTAACTAGAGCAGAAATTGAAATAAATTCCTCAAAATCTCATTTTCAAGATACATTCTCTTTTAATCGAATCGCTCAATTTAATCGAATTAATCTCTTAATATCGAATGTATTTAATCTCTTTTTATCGAATGTATCTTCCTTGAATCAATTGAAACTTTTTTAAAGAATCAGTATCAATTAGTATAATCTGAATGAGAATTTACACAATACGGGACTTCTTATCCACAACTAAAGCAATTAATTCTAAGAAAATGTTCCAAATTTGGGATGTTTAATTGAAATGCGATGAAAAATATTGAACTGTTATAAAATAGAGCCATTTTTTTCTGATTTATAATATCTAAAATCACATAACAAAATTATTTAGATTTACGATTTATTATGTAAGAACATGATGTCGTTTTGGTTAAGAGGTTTAGATGTCTCCGGAATTTATGGGCAAAAAATATCTTTACCTGTCTTTCACCAGTATTGCATTATAATTATTACGTATGCTTCTTTGAAAGCAGATGCGTTTTTAAAAAACCTGATCCGATTTTACCAGTATAGCTTTATCATTGCGAATGCTTCTTTAAAAGCAGATGCGTTTTTAAAAGGCTGTCGGAGAACTGTGACATTATAGCTGATATTTCATCTTAAAGTCGGTCGAGTTCCAAAACTTTGTTTGCCAGCTAGAAAAATTGAAATTGAAAGTTTAAAAAAATTAT
>JAOUZG010002851.1:4107238-4141245 GCA_026289955.1 Argiope argentata | reverse complement strand
AAGAGCTGTTACAAAACGCCAGCAGCTGGGTGCGGCTCAAGTGAATGAATACATAAACTAGCCGTTGCCAAAACACAGTAATAATACTTGAACATCAAACTTGTTGCCAGATACAGTAACATACATTTAAATGATATTAAAAGAACACAGAGACAAAACAGAAACACAAAAAAAGAACACGAGAACAGAAATAACTAATAAAAAATAAAGACAATAATAATAAAATTACAAATACATCCAACACAAGACAACTATTGACTTAAAAAATAATAATGTTTTCACATAATAAATTGAAATTTGCGATTGTAGATTTCATTTTTTTTCTTCATATTTTTCTACAATTTAATCTCTTAAAAAATCGATTAAAAAAACAAGAAAATGTTTCTTCCACATGTTGTTATTGTTCTACATAAAGTCAGCTGAGCCCTCAAGGCCAAAAGGAGGCCTTGCAGTTCTGTATTCATTAATAAAACATGACACTTTACACTTCATAAATAATGCCAGGACGGGAAAGGCGAGCCCCCCTCCCTCTCTTGTTTTGACTTCTGTTTCTTCCCCACAGATTCTCAGAATCTATGCTCGCGAGGAAAAACAACACCCCTCCCTCTGCCCGGGTGAAAGGACAAGCAGACTTTTCCATTGATCATGTATGTGGGACCAAAGGTCACTCCTCCGAAGTCTGCCGAATCTGCGCTGGCAGAGGGGGCCCAAATTTGCTTGTGTGCGATCCAGACGAATCTAAACACTCCATTCTGGGATGTATTAGGTTTTCTTTTAAGTTGTTTATAGTCTGTCAAAAGAAGATGCGATTTTCTGAGAAATCGCTTATCGCCCCCCAAAATGGTCGAGACAATTGAAACCAGGTCTCTCCAAACAAGAGAGAGAGCACATGGGTGCTAACAGTTCAACGGTCCGATGCAGTCCAAACATTAAGATATGGTTGTTGACCAACATTACACATGATTCTATTAGTCTGCGAGTCATTGAGATGGGAGGTCTAGTGATACGATGTCGGTCTTTGGACTTCGAACGACGTCGGAGTCTGTAGATAAAAGTTATGTGGCCACAAATCATTGGTTAAAAAATTTAGGCAGTGTCTTTACATTTTAGATTTGACTGTCAAAGATTGACAGTTTTAAACGACTTGATCCATAAATCAAAGACAACTCATATGTTCGTGTTTTCTTTGGAATGCACGAACATATGATTTGTGATATTGTGAGGATCGCAAACTGACAGTTCATAATATAATTCTATCCTATCCTCCAATCTTAAAGTGGGTAGTGGTTTAGTAAATATAATGGAGCCCATAACATGACTTTTTCCACCTCCATTTCAAAACATGACATAAACACAACAATGTCTTATCACAGGATATAAATATTTCCTTGCTTTTATCTCCCCCCCCACACGCGCGCACACACCGTTTGCTTGGCGCAGAACAGCCAAATATGGCTCTTGCGCCAAAAAACACCAAACATTCCATCCCACACACGCACATATTCCCGGTAGCCTTTGCAACGATGAGAACGAAAGTTAATTTTTTTAAAAAATCCTGATTGTTAATTTATATCCACTAAAAATTTTGATGGCTATAAATTTTAAAAGAATGTGACTGGATCCCACTTCAAACGATGTCTGAAGGGTTGCAAGTTTGTTTTTATATGAAACTTTTATTATCGCATCAAACAATCTGCGTCCCTAAACTGGAATGATCTATTATTTTACAATCATACTTCAAACTTGTACGTTTTGATACTCAACGGTCCTTCGGTGGAATCGCGTCTCGAACTTGAAACCATGTGGCTCACGCGCCGAGATCTTACCTCCAGGTCACGTGGTACCTTGAATAAGATATATAAATAAATATATAAAGGGGGAGTGTGAACTAGGAGTAGGAATTGAAAAAAAAGACTATTAGTTTGACGATTAAAAAAAACTGCCTTTACAATTTAAATATTGATTAAATGGCTCTGAAATCGCTTCGTAAATGTGTACTCATCCTCTGAATGGACAAGAAGGCATATGATTCTCAGATTTTACAGGCAAGGCGCTAGTATATGTTGGGCATATTTGGTGCAATCAGATCTTGAAATGAGTAAGGTAATGGGATGTATAGTATCAATGGCTGTTATCCCCGACAATTATATTTAAAATCTATTTTCTTCTGTTTCAAGATCCTTACTTCATTTCACAGCTACATAGGCTTTCATATAAAATAGACTTAAATCTATGTGTAATAGAAAGAAAAACACTTCTGAAACATTTTTTAATAATTAAATCTAGTTGCCATTTTTTTTTGCTAAGTTTTTATTAACCAGCACATAGATCAGTAAAAACCAGCTTTTAACCCTTTGCTCTACGAAAAAAAAAATCGATGCACAATTATTCACCTAATCCAAAGATTCGTTTATTGCTAAGAAAAATATACATAATTCCTTTAAGTCGAATTTCTTTGAAAAATTAATCTGCATCTCTTAACCATTATGTTGGCGTTTTTAACAATTAAATTTGAAAAATAAATAAATAAAACGTCAAAATGTGGCACTATCTTGAATGGCGAGTCACACTCGACATTAGAGTGCGAAGGGTTAATTTTCTCTAATATTCTTTCAGTTAGGTTTAACGCTGTTCTATAGAAAAGAGAATGGATTTTAAAAAGTCCCAGCAACTGCTATGCAATTCCAACAGCTCCAAAGCTTCGATGAAAAGATCTCATACCAAATTTCACTCCCTTTGCTTATTCCTCTACTAATTTTAGTACACGAAGAGAGATAGATGGACTGACAGATTTGACAATGAAAGACCAATGTTTCTTGAAAAGTAAAAATTGATTTAGCTCTAAATAAAAGTGTGATAGTTTTGATAAAATTCGGCGAAGAACTTGATTCAATTTCATAATTGTCAGCCTTCTTTCCACTTCTCATTTTTTTTTCTTCTCATTTTTCAAAGGGCTGTGTGTTGGTAAGAATTTCAACTAAGCACTTCATGACTTTGATAGGAATGTTGCTATAAAAGGTCCATGCTCTACATTTTCTCCCATGGCCACGTTTGTAATGGCACGTAGATGGATCATCGACCTGCAAGACAAGACTTCCGAAACCGGTATGCTCACTCAAAGATCTGTCAGCGCGAAGGAAAATAATGTCATTTGGTACACACATAAAATAAAATAAATGTAGGCCAGAAATGTCTGAAAATATCTTAATGTGGCCCATTTCCGCTTTAAACAGCTAACATCTATTTTTAAAAAAAAACAACCTCAGTGACTTATTACAAACTTTTCATAAATTTCGAGTACTCAAAATAATGAAAACTTCGATAGTAAATTTCAAGTACTCAACAGTTAAATTACTCTTTTGTTTTAAACGAATTAAAAAAATAATGAAAACTTCGATAGTAAATTTCAAGTACGAGATTATTATTATTTTTCAAATCATTATTTGTCTTAATTAATTAAAGTCATTCACCAGTTTAAACCGGTGTGAAACAATCACAGGACTTATCAATTGGTTTCTGTTCTTTTATAATATTTATATGCATAAATAGATATATATAATTTTTTAAAACTTTCATTTTTAATTCTTCTAGCTAGCAAACAGAGTTTTGGAGCTCAACCGATTTTAAGATGAAATAATGTCTATGATGCTATAGTTCTTCGATAATCTTTTAAAAACGCTTCTGCTGTCATAGAAGCATACGCAATAATAAAGCAATACTGGTAAAAGCAAGTAAAAAAAAATATATGCGAATTTCCTGCGCGATTTCCAGCTCCAATTATTCAAGGTCCGAGGATGATCACATCATTTCTCAAATGATAAAAAATGAATTAAAAACATTTGGTTAATGCTGACAAAGAAAATCTGTTTGAAAGATATTTATAAATACAAATAAACATGAAGAAACTGCCCCCTTTAGAAGAAACGTACGTAAGAATAAAGCAATACTGGCAAAAGCAGGTCGACTTTTTAAATACGTGTCTGCTTTCAAAAAAACATACATAGTAATAATGCAATATTGGTAAAAGTAGGTAAAAAAATTCTTCAACCGATAATTTCCGGCTGGACATAATCTTTATTTTTTGCCCTTAAATTTAGGAGATATCAAAACCTCCTAACCAAAACATCATGTTCTCAGATGATAAAAAAAATGTAAATATTAAAATTTATTTTTAAAACATGAATTTATTAAATTGAACTGATACATTTTTTATGTCAAGCTGAATTAAACAAAACATTTTCTTATAAATTTCATCAAAAGTGTTCAAACAATGTGTGAATAGCTTCTATAATAATAAAAATGCAGCATTAGTTCAGAAATGATAAGTTTGCATTGAAATGAAATATTACATTTTAATACAAATTTACTTTTTAAATGAAATCGTCCTAGTTCTTTGTTGCATTCTTACATTAATTAATGTTGTTAATTGTTGTTGTTAAATTAAGTAATGTTCTTTGTTGCATAATAAATTAAGTAATTCTGAACAATGAATTGAAGAAAAGTAAAATGTTAGTAAGAAAATCAGCTCTTATATTCTCTTTAAAAATAGTAAAATAATAATAAGCCTCGTGTTGAAGCATTTCTAAGATTCAAAATTCGACCATTCCAGATTCTGGAACGTTCCTGCTTCAGTCGACGAAAGGAAAGGAACGAATGCAGCTGGTATCCGAATCTCGCATTGGTAGCATCACTCAAATGCAAGCCTCGATGTGAAATTCTTCATCGCAAGTGAGCTTATTTGCGTAAAGCGAATTTGGAATGACACCGTTCGTGTCGCTATTTCACGACAGGTGTGCGATCGTGTAAAGCAGCTTGCGTCAACCCCGGGCAAACGAAAAAATGCACCGTCATCGTCTGCCAATTTCGCCTCCCCACGATCAAGCATATTCCACACACAATTTTGCTTAGACACGATTATTTTAACTTTACCAAACGACAATTTTTATTGATAAGCAGCGCCTACTTGTTAATTTTTCTCTTATAAACAATTTGATGCAGTTTCTTTCATTTTTACTTTCTCGTGTACGAACAACCTAGAAAACAGGATTTTCAGGCCCTTTCGAGTGCAATATGACAGATTATTATTTCATAGACATTCTGAGCATCCCATTTAAAGTTTAAGTGACAATCCAGCAAATAATAATTTCTCTCTCTCTCTCTCTCTCTCTCTATCTCTCTCTCTCTCTATCTATCTATCTATCTATCTATCTATCTATCTATCTATCTATCTATCTATCTATCTATCTATCTATCTATATATATATATATATATATATATATATATATATATATATATATATATATATATCCTGTTCAGTTTTTTAGTTGTTAATCAAATACTTTTTATTTATCCACTCAAGTTCCAAAATATATTTTTTAAAAACTTGTAATGGATGACGCTCAATGTTTTCACAGTTTTTTCAAATATTAATTCATTCATTTGGTTAATTTTTTATTACTTAATTAAAAACTAACTTTCCAGCCCAAAATCTTCATTTCCCCACCGCCAAATCAGTAAGACCAGTCCTCCCCTCCCCACGCTAATGGGATTAGGTTTAACATGTTTTCGGTCAACTATTTCAAACGATTTTGTTTATTTTCTTAGAATTTGATGGATTTAAAATTAAACATTTTTAATTCATATATTTTTCGGATTAATTTTGAAGTACTTTTGATTTAAAATAAAACAGAATAAAAGAAATAAAAAATTGCTTGCCTGTATACGTTATCCCAATTGGTGTAGAAAATTCACGCATTAGCGTTGCCTCAATAAGCGCTGAAAATTCAACGCAAATTGAATGTGTTCTGAGTCTGTTGCGATTATATATATATATATATATATATATATGTGTGTGTGGGGGGGGGGGTGTGGTGCCGCCATGATATCGCGCCAAATCCAGCGCCTCTAGCGGCCAAAGGACTGTAGCAGTTAGTGCAGACGATGCTACCGGGGAAGACAGTGTCAGCAGAAGACGTCTGTTGATCAAAAAACGAAAGACGAAGCTAATTTGTTTTCAAAGTTTTATGTCATTCATGTGCCGTTTATCATCTGTAACCTCATTACCAGAATACATAAGTTTAAAATCTACTGGCCATTTCATTGATTCAAACGCCCACAAACAAGCCTCCACACTCACATATATATATTTGTTGTATTTTTTTAACCAAACAACCAAACGTTGTATTTTTTAACCAAATTCTGCTTTCGACGTTCATCTCAAATGTAGTTTCCTATTTTCATCTTCTTACTTGAGTTGCCCTTCGATGTATGTATGCATAGGAGTAAAGGTAATGGATAAAGTAAAAATAATAAATATAATTTAATAACTCATAAAAATATCAGAAATAGATATTTTTTTAGCATTTTTAAAATTTCGTAAAAGAATTTTAAAAAAGTCTTATAATTTTGGGAATTAATTTAGTATTATTTTTAACTGATTAGTCTTTACAGGTACATTAGAGTGACTATTTCATTAAAAGATGGTAAACAAATTTTTTCAGAAGCTAGCTTTAAAAAAATAAATCCTGTTAATTTAATTTTTAAAAGAATATTTTTTTAAAAAGGGAGAGGGATATTTAAGATATTTTATTCAAATTTGGAATAAATTTGAAATTTGGGACCAAAAGACATCGGGATCGCACCGGCTAATTAAAGTAATTTGATTACTTAATATCTGTTGTAGCGTAGCACTACGATTCAATTAAATGGATTTAATAACTGATTATTACATTTTAAAATTACAGACATTGCGTATTTTAAAAATCATGAAAAGATTTTAAAAAGGCGTCATTTAATTGAAATGAATGAATTTGTTTAATATTAAACTTTATTTCATGTATGTTAATATTAAATATTGGTATTTATTTTAACACACACACACATATATATTTCAAATCTTTTGTTGGTTACAATTTGCTACGAATGGGATCTTTTGTCCAACAACAATAAATAGAAAAAGCACCTGTTCTTGTTGAAGGTTAACTATAAAAAGCTGCGTTGACACAAATTTATCCTTATTTATATTTAGTATTAGCCTGTTCACCTGCTACCGGTGGCTGGAAAAATGCCACAAAATAATAAAATCGTGGTTTAGAAATAAAATGCGTAAAGGAAAAAGTTACAAGGAAACGATAAAACTCAAAAAAAAATTAAGCATTTCATCACAAAAATAAATATTTGAATAGAAAAGGAACAGTGGTTAAATAAAAGCTAACATTCCAAAGATAACAAATGATTAGAATTGATAAGGGGGTTTTAAACGATATTTTAGAAAAAGGCCATTTGTCCACACACTGTCCCATTACTTTATTTCCAATTATCAGAAGAATATCAGTAATGATCCTATTTCAGATACTTGTCTATTATTTTTTCTAGTTCAATATTGCAACAAGTACTCTGGAAGATTATCTATTAAATTCAGTTTTAATTTCTTTTCCATCCATTTTTTCAGAATTTTAAGTCGTGTGATTTATATTTTAAGTATTATCATTAATAGTTCATTTCTTCCATAATTTAATTCATATGGATTAGAAAAATTTATTTCAAATGTTCTTATGAAAATTGCAAAAGACTTTTACATTGCTCATCTCTTTTTCCCGACAACGGTTTGATTTTTTTATTGTTCTAAACTTAATGAAGGAATTATATATATTTTTTAGCCTTAAGTCATTATATAAAGCATAGAATTATCAAATCGTACACTAACTTTCCTACTTAGCAATTTTCAACAATCGATATTAAGAAAAATTTCACAGTACGTGGAATAGAATATAAGATTTTATATGAAATTCTTTTTCCTACATAGCTGTTCTTTCCTGAATTGTGAAGGTATTCAGAGATAAAATTAACGCAGCAAATGCCGTCGCAAACAAAACATGTATAAGAGTAAAATAAAAGATACATCAGCGCAATGCTTCTTTAGAGAAGAGCCTCCAGCAAAAGCACCGTCGACGAGGATGGGATTCGAACCCACGCGGGCAGAGCCCAATGGATTAGCAGTCCATCGCCTTAACCACTCGGCCACCTCGTCTGCAAGTTCAGCGTGCTATTAATAAAATAGTCAAGAGAGCTTTTTTTAATCGTTTGTATTTGTTTATTTATGAGATGCATTATTTTAAGATAATGAAGGAGACGTTATTCAAATTAAAAGTAAATCGGGAAAAAATTTATTATTTTTAACTTGTTTCCAAACATATTTTTTTTCATTAAAAAAACACTTTAAAAAAATTGAGAAAAATTTAATCTACATTTTTCACGCATGCGAACCGTTTTTATCATCTAAAACGTACAGATTAGATAAGTTATTACTTACAAATGGACAATAAATAATAAATACATAATGATTAGGTTTTTCAAGTGCTAAAGTCAGAGGGGAAAAATGAAATTGTATTGTTTTTTGTGACGAATTTTTCTTTTAGGATTATGATGTACATTTAAATTCATATTGCATAGTAATTATTGCATTATTTATTTGACTTTAATTTTAAGCTTCTTTTCTAATATCAGCTAATGTTAAGTGATCGGTTACGTGAGGAATGCAATTTTTTTAAATAAACTATTATTAAATTTAAATGCATTATCAATTATGAAAAAAAGGGATAGTGAAAATTTTTTACAAGTATAAACCTTTTACAGAAACAGGAAAACTTGTAGTAATGAAATTTACTCAAAACAGTTAACACCCTACAACATATTTTATTGCCAGTTTATTCTCTCTGAGAGAATAAATCGGAAATAAAATATGATTTTTTAAAGGCACATTTTAAAAAAGCTAGTAATTTTTTTAAAAAATGATCTAAAATCTAAGAAATTTTTTGATTTACCATTAAATTAGGTTAGGAAATGCATGTAAATATGCTTTTTTTCCCATTCAGTTACCTCTGAATCAAGGTATAAAAGACTTATAAAAGAAAACACAGTTCACCTGCAAAATTTTTCCTTCGTTTTTTTTGTCCAAACTGTTTGAAAATTTTACTGCAATTTTCAAATAATTGTGTCTATTATTAGGTTTTGAGTTATCGAGTCAAGGTGAGGGATTTTTGTGAAAAACAAAGTTTTGTGATAGTTAAACTTACAGTTCTCTTAAAATCGAAAAGTAGGGTTTCCATGGTTACAGGAATTCCAAATTCTCCAAAAGAGAACCGCCTTTCCTTTTTTTTACCCCTAGTTGTTTTGCTTATTTTGTTGTTTAAAATTTGCACGCTGAATTTTGGCTTTTAACAAAGAATGTCTTTTGGTTATAATTAATAAGTTCATTTTTCATCAATGTTTATTGTAATGACTCGAGCTTTCTACACTTCTTTAAAAAAGGCACATACTCAAATAAAATGCAGCACTCAGACTTTTCTTTAAATATCTATTCTAAATCATCTAAGCAAAATCCGAAGACACCCTTCTCCGTCCGCTACACAAGCTCTTCTCTCCTCTCCTTATAAAAACAAAACAACAACAACCCCAAAAGGGGTGGCGAACCTCGCCAATCGTTTCTGCAGGCGTCGCCAATGGTAGCCAAACATCACACCTTTCCCCCAAGATAATGATTAATCTTAACTTAATTGTTATCTGAAATTAAAAAAATTTGTCTACCATTGTGACGGTCTGCCGAAACGTTACAATATGCAAATATACAACATTTAAATCCACAATCAAATTTTCAAAAAAATTAAGCATGCAAAATTACCAAATAGAAATACAGTAAAATATTTATACATATATTAAAATTATAAATGAAAGTTCTATTTACTCCTTCAGATGGGCAGTCTAGATAACGCATCTGCATTCACCAGTCTGCTTCCTGAGCAATGTTCTATATCTAGATGATATCTCTGTAGAGCTAGAGTCCATCTTTGTAACTTAGATGACTGCGGAGCATTCTTAACGATGTAAGTCAGAGGATTGTGATCACTGATGATCCTATTAGACGCTCCAAAAATCCATGCTTCGAATTTCTTCAACGCCCATATTATTGCATAAGCCTCCCTCTCTATCGTTGGCCATTGAGTTTGGGCTTGAGTCAATTTCTGGCTCGCATAGCAGATAGGATACTGCTTTCCGTTGTAACTCTGTGATAAACATGCTCCAATACCTATTTGAGATGCATCCGTGTGAATAAGGAAAGGCTGTTTCAACGATGGCGTATGAAGTTCTGTGGTTTTTGACAATTTATCTTTCAGCTCTTGAAAGGATTCCTGATGCACTTCTTTCCAGTCAATGATTTCCGGTGCTCGTTTCTTCGTCAATTCTGTAAGGGGATGAGCAGTTTCGGCATAATTTGGAATGTAATCTCTGTAATAGTTCATCAATCCAAGTGCACTTTTCAGTTGAGTTTTTGTTCTTGGTACTTCCAACTCTTGTATCTTTCTTGTCTTTTCTGGATCCGGTTGATGCTTTCCAGAGCCTATTATGTGTCCAATATATCTGATTTGAGCTCTCGCAAATGAGCATTTCTTCGAGTTTATAGCGAAACCAAATTTATCTAATTTCGTAAATATACAATCCAGATGTTGTAGATGAGCTTCAAAATCAGGAGAAAACATTGCAATATCATCAATATATGCTCTTGCGAATTCACTACAATCTTTTAAAATATTATTTATGACTCTTTGAAATGTGGATGCAGAATTTTTAAGTCCAAACGGTAAAACATTGAACCGATATTGAGCTCTATGAGTTTTAAAAGATGTATAGTCTTTACTTTGTTCTTCCATTGGAATAGCCCAGTATACCTTTAATAGATCCAAGGTTGTGATGATGTTCGCTTTACCTATACTATACACTAAGTCGATAGCATTTTCCATAGGAAAATCATCTGGTTTCGTAACAGCATTCAGTGTTCGATAATCTACACAAAGTCTCAAACTCCTATCCTTCTTACTAACGCACACTACTGGATGTGCTATGTCGGCGTCGCTCTCTTCTATTAATCCTGCTTCCAATAATTCTTCCACCTGTTCATCAACTTTTTTCTTCAAAGCCTCCGGTATTCGATAAATATACGGCTTTTTCCTTTCCATATTTGGTATCAAGCGAATTTTATGTCCTTCAACTTTTGCTTTTTTGAGTTTTCCAGTAAACAACCCTTGGTGTTTTTTAATTAGCACTTTTATCTGTCTTCTCTGTTGTTCATTTAAATGCTCTAAATCAATCTCACTAATTTCACTTTTCTTCAGAGGCACAGAATAATCTTTCTCAGGAACTGTTATAATTTCTCCAAATTCTTCTTCGTCCTCAAAAATAACTCCCACTGCATTAACTCTCGTATGGAATTTTCGAATTTTGTTCACATGGACTCTCCTTCTTTTTCCATCAGGTAATTTGACTACATAGGCATGTGGAGGAACGACTCTGACTATTTCACCAGGTCGAATTCTCTCTTTAGTTTTTCGCATTCCCATGTGTGCACCAAAAATTGATTCATGCGCTAGCTTCAGCACTTGTTCCCGTCCATTTGTTTTCTTTTTCCCTTGACGGTAAGCATTCTTAAGTGACTCACAACTTCTCTGCGCTATTCGTAAATTTACTACTTCGCCACCAGTGGTTTCCATCTCAGCTTCCGGTGTTGTCGCCTCATTAAGATTGTTGTTTTCGTCTCCGCTTACACCGTCCTGACCCCAGCTGCTCTTTTTCGCAGGTGCTCTTAAGGGTTGTAATAAAGAAAAGCAAGCTGTTACTTCACTTGGTGTTTCATGCTTCACATTTGGCGCATTAGCTTTACTACTCTCTTCTTTAAAATACTCTTCCGTTGGACTAACCAATAATTCATACACATCAGGTGTTATTAAGCAGGGTACATTCAATTTATCAGTTACTGCGATTAGAGCATCGACAGTATTAAATAAATTTGCTTGATTTTTATAAGAAATAGGAATTCTATATATTCTCGCTTCTATTTGATTGCCAAATGCAGGAGTTAACAAAATCTTGCCTCCATCTATATCATACAATTCAGACACCAACGATGAATGAATAATCGAAATTTGAGTTCCGGAATCAATAATCGCTTCAATTTCTTTCTTATTAATGTATATAGTAATTTTCTTTAAAGGTGTGACCAGATTTGGAGTTGGCTCTAATCGTAAGTGCGAAAATTCTACTTTTGCTACTACAGCTTGATTTGATGAATTGTAATTCCTATTAACATTCGGATTTCTTTCAGGTTGTCCCACGATTTCATCCCTTCTTCTATTGTCCATACAGTCCTTTACCAAATGTAGGTGGCTTCCACAGGAATAACATTGTTTTCTTCTAGGGAGGTTATCGTTTCCTCTTGTTTCTCTTCTATGGTGAGGAGGAATATATTTATTTGGAGAAAAGTTCGATCTTCGAACATCACTTTGGACCTCGTCGAATGGTTTCTGCCTGGCCCCAAAGTAAATGTCACACTCCTTGGCGAGATCCTGCGGTCGGGACCATTTCTCTCCTTGTCGTATGGAAATATGCGATGCCGTTTCACTGTCCAGCGAATCAAACAATTTGTCTGAAATTATGAGTTCTTTAAGAGAATGAAAATCTTTCACTTCCCTCAATTTGCAATAATATTCCCATATCGATGTTAATCGGGATGCAAACTGGATATGGGTTTCTCCAAGGTTTCTTTTTGCTTTTCTGAAGTCTTCCAGACAAACCTGTGGCGTCGGTTCAAATTCTTTTAAAATTAACTTCTTTACCTTAACGTAATTTTTCATATCTTCTTCCTGAATATAGACCAGCACATTTGAAGCTTTATCTCCAAGTAATCTCAATAGGATTTCCGCTTGAAACTCCTCAGGAACCTTCTTATGTCTAAATGCTCGTTCCATTGAATCGAAGAATAAATTCCACGATTCTGTCTTTTGAGGTACTGGGATTGTCAAAACTTCCACTCCTTTAATGAGTTTGTCGAGGGACATTTCACTTTCATCTCCGTTGCGATCACTACCGCTCAAACTTCCATTTTCATTATTCCGCACTCTGGCCAGTTCCATTTCGCATGCTAATTCCTCCAATCTTCTCCTATGGTTTTCCTCTGCCTGTTTTCTGTTTTCTTCCACTTGTCTTCTATTTTCCTCCTCTTGTCTTTTCCTCTCCTCTTTTTGCCTTCTATCTTCCACTGTAGAAACCAAATAATTTCTAACAAACTCTTCATCTTTCTTATATTCTTCGCTTTCAATTAGTTTATTCTTTAGCTCAACTAACTTCATGTCAATCGTCGCTACTTCACCAATTTCATTCAATACAATCACCAAATCTTCTTTTCTGACGTTCTTAAACATTTTTCTTTTTAAATTAACAACAATACTTTACTAATCTCTGGTTCTCGAAAGAAGAGCGTGTTGTAATGACTCGAGCTTTCTACACTTCTTTAAAAAAGGCACATACTCAAATAAAATGCAGCACTCAGACTTTTCTTTAAATATCTATTCTAAATCATCTAAGCAAAATCCGAAGACACCCTTCTCCGTCCGCTACACAAGCTCTTCTCTCCTCTCCTTATAAAAACAAAACAACAACAACCCCAAAAGGGGTGGCGAACCTCGCCAATCGTTTCTGCAGGCGTCGCCAATGGTAGCCAAACATCACATTTATACTTTTAAAATTCTAAACTTTAAGCTATTTGAAAACTTTGATACACATTTAATTAAATTAAATTGCAGGTTGCAGCAGTTGTATTGCTCTGTCGTCTCTTTTGGATAACAGATGGCGATGCTTGATAAGGTATACATCCCAGAGCGCACTGCGATTGAAATAACAATGAGGTGAGATGCTGTCCTGTTAGAGAGGCCCGTACGTTAATGTCTTGTCTTCCGGGTCTGACCTTCCATGGATCATAATCAGAGCCTGATTAAGGCAAGGGCACACGGGGCAGTTGCCCCGGACCCCCACATAGGAAGGGCCCCCAAATCGGATAGATAATTTATTTTAAACTTTCTTCTTTAATGAACGTTCTTCATTACTAAAGTAGACAAGCAGAAAAGGGACCCCAAACGGTGGCTCGCTTCCCTGGAACTTCTTCCAGCCGCGTTTCTTACAACGCCGCTCCATTCCTTTTAGTTTTCTCGTTTAGAAATGGGCCACTTTTGAATGTCCATCGAAGAGGTGTTGCTTTAATATCCTGTGAACTAAATTTGTTTTATAATTATAATTTTTATATCGTCAACATGCCAAGTTTCATTTATTTAGCTTATTTTATACACAAAAATAGGCACATTATTATTACATTACGATTGTGGCATTTGATATGAAATTCAAGGCAGATCTATAATTTTGGTGATAAAGCCATATGCCAAGTGTCATCCATTTAGCTTGTTGAGTTATAAATTATATTCTTTTGCTTTAAAAGGGAAGGCGGGCAGATTCTCTCAGCCGGATTTTGTTTACGCTCTCCTGCAGTTTAAGTATAAAGACCATAGATGAAATTACATTACGCAAACTCGACAACATCACTAAATTACATTCTTGAAGTATATTGTTCTTTTTGTTTAACATGTTTTTGTTACTATGTTTTGTGTAACATATTAGCTTCGCTTTGATACCCCCCTCCCTTTTTAAAAAAATTTGTTGCCTTTCTCCACAAACGAATAACTTATTATAAACTCAGAAAAGTGTTTGTCCATGAAGGTCTAAACTATGAATTTTCGTCAATTTTTTGAAAGTTTTATGGATAAAAATATTCGTTTGTTGCCTAAACGGGAAAGTAAAAAAAAACTTTTTTGCTTTTTGCAACAATGGGTTCTGTGTTTTTCTTCTTCTCACTCTCTTTTTTCTTCCCTCCAAGCGTAAACAGAAAACTGGCCCTCAACTGAGCTGAAGTTTATGCATGAAAGAAAAAGAAGAGGAGGGAAAAAAACTGCTAATAAATGGTCAAGAGTGGAACAATCGCTATCAAAACACGAACTAAAAGAAATAACCGCCCATTGCCCCCTGCTGACAATATGTGCGTCGTTTCATCTTTTTTTTTTCAGTCACCTCACGATGGGAGGGTTTGTTGTTTTCTCTTTGACAGAAAAAAAAAAGCACGAGAGGACGAGCTTGAAGAACGGCGCGACATTCATAAGTGACATCAAGGACGATAAAAAGCAATGGAACAATAACGTGCGCGGCTCCTCAATCAGGAAGCACTTTAATCAAATGTCAAGCGCCGGGCTCGAACTCGCCTTTTTGGAACACTTGGCCAACCAATCGGCTGCAGTGTTTTTTCTTCGCTACCTTACAAAAAACAAGTGCTCGGAATTAAATTATATCTTTGAAGATGTAAACTGCAACTTTGACCGAAACGATTCCAGGAGGCAGTGAGAAAAGGTCAGGGTTAACAACACTTGAGGAATGGGCACCTATTATTTTTATATGGGACCTTCTTCCTAGTTGGGCACTGAAACTGCCATCAATTCTTCTCTTGAAGTCATAAAAAACGTGTTGTTTTGCGAGAAACTTGTTCCCAGAAACAAATGTTCACAGAACCAAGGATTGTTTGAATATAAATTTAATAAGATTATCATACTTTCACAGCTTATTTATGAAGGCCACGTTAGATCATTTCATTTGCATTAATAAGCAAGTTTGTATCAATCTTTCAATATGTGTTGAAACCGCATTAATGCCAATTCAGGACTCGTTATAGAGTTATGTGAACACTGTCATCCCATTAGACCTCTTAATTTTTTATAATCTGACTTTAAAAAATTGAAAAATCGGATTCAATGGTGCTGAGGAAAATGACAACTTCTCACGTTTTACAAATATCATATGTATTTTTTTTTTCAGTACAGAATTTTATAGCAAAACTTTCTTAGTCACAAAACATAGCCTTTTATTTTAACATTTTAGATGAAATAAAAATAATATGAAAAAATTGAAGTCCATTTCTACTAACGTCAACAAAGAAAAATTTTATTTCAGTTACTTTTTATTAAAGTTTTGTCTCAATATTTTCGGAACATATTATTGCTCACTTTTACACTACTTACATATTTAGCGTTGCAAATTTTTTTTCTGTGCAATTGCCGTTTGTTTTTTTATAGCTATAACAAAATTCAAACCATTCTATTCTTTCATTCAATCAATTACCCGTGTTCTTTTGACAGTGCTGACGTTATGATTTTTTAAAGTAATTTTTTTACTTTAATTTAAAGCAAAATTTACAGTATTTTATTCTTTACTGTTTTATCCTTTTTAAAAGTTTTCTTTGAATGATTTTGGCTTCATTTAGGAAGATCTGAAATGTAGAGATTCTCAAAATTACAAATTCGAATTTTTTAATGATTATAGCATTGTTCAAAAATAATTCTCACACGAAAGTGATAGGAAGATGCAGACTTTATTGTCTATGAAAACGCGTATTAAATATTCGGAACACAAGCCACAAATTCAAAGCGAATTAACTCTACTTAATCCACTAATTTCAAATAACAACGAAGCTATGTATTCGTATGGCAGCAAGAGAAAAGACGCTTTCTCAAGCTTAGCCAACTAAAGTAGATCGTTGCCCGAACTGAACTAACTCTCCGCCTTTAAGGTGTGCCTTTAATAGCGTCCTATTAATATGAGTGGAGTAAATTTAGAAATGGCGAGTTCCTTCCAGGTAAGGCTGACAATTTCTCCGACATTCTCTAAGGTATATAAAAAAAAAGAGAAATATCATGTTGAAATAATAAAACTTTACACCGAATTCGAGGGACATTTTCGAGAATTTGTTAGACTAAAACCAAATGTTAAATTCTTGAGTTTCCCATTTGGCAATGTTGAGGCGGAAGAAATAACTGAAAATATGTATTATGTATTTTCTTTATCTCTTGAAGGAAACGAAGTTTTTCTCTTTCAAAATGGCGAAATTTTACATGCACATATTGCAGAACCCAAGAATAACTTATGAAATCAAATGGATGAAGTTAAGTATCCTAATTTTTTTTAATCGTCTGTCATTCACTATCGTTTTTTAGATTTACCTATCTGTGTGAACCTGCATTTGCAACGATGATCATAATTAGGACAACACATCGTTTCCGTCTCTCAGACGACCGCTTAGAATCCGATGCAAGATCAGAAGCTAGTTTTTATATACCTAGATATTCAAGGCTGGCGAAAAGTATGCAGTCTAAGTCTTTTGCCATCTATAACTACGAGAACTAATTTTAGATGGAAATTATCCACTTTCAAATGTACATTCAAATTGCTTGATAATAAAAGCATCATTTGAGATTATTGTATTTGTAGCTATTATTATTGTGTTTGTAGTTATGAAGAAAAGTACACCTAAGCCATTGGGTGGTCGCAACATCTTGAAAAAATTAGAAGCAGTCCATACCATGGGAAAATCCCTGGTTAAAACGAATATTATTGGGTAAGACGCTCCGTAAATGCTGAAGTTTACTTTCGGCGAATTTCGTTTACATGATACTTAATCTCGCTCTACAACACGAAAAAAAAAACCCGAAGAAAAATCATGAATGTCATTTTCCCGTACAATTAGTTATTTATAATGATGTTTTGCGATGGCGTGACAATTTTTGCCCAACTGTTTACATACGCTTCTGTCCTTCCTTTCTTTTCTTTTTTTATATTCTTTCCTTCCCTCTCATCGCCTTGACTTATCTAGAAAACGTTTTATGTTCAAAGAATAGGAGATCAGCCATACATTACGTGAGAAATAATATTTTTAAAACTTTGTAATAAGATCTGCGTCTGAGCTGACAAAAATACAGAATATATCATGACTGTTTAAAAATGTGCCCCCCCCCACCTTCAAATTTCAGGAGGGGAAAAAACTTTTTCATTCCAGAACGACTGGAATATGATGAATTGCCGCTGGGTAGAAACGAAAGCAAACCATCCAATTTAAAAACCATTTACCCGTACATAACTCATTCAACACTTTACAGGGAAATTCAAAAAGAACAGGCAGCTGGTGGTTTAAAAGTCATTCGTCATCTGCGCAGCAGTTGCCTGTCAAGACACCAGACGCAACATGGAACTATTAAAATCCAAAATTTCGTCGCTGGAGTTTTTCATCCTGAAAAATATGCTTTCGTCAGAATGTGATCGTCTGTGGAAACAGTGAAGGATTTATTCCACGATGGGTGCTTGAGAAAAACAAATTTTAGGGTCGCCTATTCTCCCTATTTCCAATATCAATAGTTTTGATTTGATTTTTAAATAAGCAGTTTTAACTAACAATTTTTTGGTAAACTGAAATGGTGAAGCATTTAGTTGTAAGGAAGTTACAAAAGAGTTAATCTTCTTCTTCAGCCGTGCACTTTCCTGATAATTCCATTTCATGCCGTCATGTTTGTGGCTAGGGTTGGATTGTGGTGGCCTGGTGGTAAGGTCTAGGATTCGGAACCGGAGAGGTTTGGTTTGAAACCCGATTCCACAGAAGAACCGGGTATAAATGGGTATGGTACACGCTAAATCTGTAGGGACCAAACGTCTTTCCGCTGTTGTTATGCGAAAGTTTCGAGAGGACAGTGCCTTCTCGTAAAACCCCTTTTATACGTGGGATTTCTTTAATGTCAGCGGTAGAGACAGTGATCACTTCCAATTTTAGTTCCAAATTTTTATTTACATGTAGATACACGGCACAACACATACATAAAGCAAACATACAGACAGACTGTCTCAGACTCAGATTGACCTCTCATCTCTCGCTTCGTCAGTCCCAGACTGACTTGTCTTCACCCTCGGATTGACCTCTCATCTCTCTCGCTCAACACTTCTCTCTTCGCGATCAGCAAGAAGGGTTTCTAAAGTTGGCTGGCCTTACACAACTCATCTGTCGTCCTCGTCATTTGACCAAGGCTCAAAATGACGAGGTTCGTACCAAAATAGATCTAGTGTTGCTTTAAAACGGGACAATAATATAACTAAACTATAGTTTAATTATATTTTTGATTGTTTCGGAAACTTATGTGTCTCCTGCCCATTAAATCCTCTGTATTTTATAAAACCTAATAATGTCTGGAACTTTGTATAGTTTTGTATTCTTCGAAGGGATTCTTCTTCTCCGATTATTATTACATTTAACACCAACAAATATTCTTCGTAAAATTCTCTTTTCGAATATCGCAAAGTTTTTTTTTTCCCAGAATCAATCTTCTATAGTCGGTCATTGCCTAAGTTTCAATAGTAAAAAGTTTAATACTTCGTGTATAATTTAATTTTTTATATTTAGTTTAAAATATTTAAAAATAATTTTAAACTAATTATAAAAAATTAATACAATTTAAATACTATTTAATTATACAGGGTGCCCCAAAAGGTCCTTTACAAACTAAACATGCTGGTCTGTCATATCATGATAAACAATATTTACATAGGCACTTGTGTCCAAAAATTCAAACTGCGACCGCTAGAGGGCGATAATTGCACAAAAACGGGAGAGTGGGAAAAACAATCATTTCAGGCGTGGACGTTGAAGGAGAAGGATGAATGAGTTTAGTAACGCAGAAATGGCCGGCATGCATTACGTATATGGCGCCGCTTATGGAAATTGACGAACCGCGGCACGGATGTACCTTGGGCGCTTCCCAGACAGACGTCAGCCCAGTCATGTTTTGTAGCTTCGCTGTTCGAAAATACCTCGATAGGACTTATCCTAATCGCTGGATAGGTAGAAGCGGACCAGTGCAATGGTTTCCACGATCCCCCGACCTGACTCCTCTGGATTTCTACCTGTGGTTACGAATGAATTCCATGGTGTACGAGACACCCGTAACACCGGACATGGATCTTATCGCCAGGATCTCGGAAGCGGCAGCACGTGTCGGCGACACTCCTGGCCAATTTGAACGGGTGCGTGAATCCATGCGCCGACGTTGTGAAACGTGCATTGTGGCGAATGGAAAGAATTCTGAACATTTTCTGTGATGTAATTATGTTTTGTTATAAAAATCATATTAACACTGCTGTCAATATCATTTCTTTCTCCTCATCCAAACCTGCACTTATCGCCCTCTAGTGGTCCCAGTTTGAATTTTTGGACACAAGTTCCTATGTAAATCTTGCGCATCATGATATGACAGACCAGCATGCTAAGTTTGTAAACGACCTTTTGGGACACCCTGTAGAAACCGACAATTTTTCCAATAACAAAACAATATACAAGCAATAAATTTGCAAGAGGAAATTAATTAAAATATTAGAATAATCTTCCCAAAATAAATTTTGAATCTCGATTTTGCTTTGAATACGTTCCAGTGCAAGGTCATTTTACTTAAAAAGCCAACACAAAATTAAATTCTGAAGATATCTAGAAAGGACATCGGAATCTAGGGCCTTCTAGTCAATTCTTTGCTTTGCTAATTTAACAATCCGTTTTGTGACTGTGAACAAGTGGGTTTGAAGCACTGGTACCCCTTCAACTTCGAGAAGAGTGACGTTTCAAACGAAGGAGTGTTTCTGATATAGGATTATTTGTCTCAAATTAAATCTAAATTTGTTCCAATTTAGGTGGATTGAAAAAGTGTCGGCAATTTGTCAAGAATCTGAGCTCTGTTATGAATATAAGCAGTTGGGTTTGAAGGAGCATCAACTTGACATTTAGCTGGGATGTTCCCAAAATTGCACTATTTGTCTTTAATTGAAAAAGTGTCCTAGATTTGTTCCAAGTTTTTACCCTTCCTGAATTGAAAAAGAGCTGTAAATTTGTCAGGAATTAGAATTTGTTATCCCGAATTGAAAGAGTGTTCAGGATTAATCAGAACTGTTTCTTTTATATTGAAAGATGTCCTTATTGTATATTCGTCCAAAATTGAAAAGGTCAGTTCAAAATTTTAATTAAATGTGTCAAAATTTATTTAAAAGGTATGCAATTTATTTTGAAAAAACTTAATTATATATTTCAAAAATAATATTGTAAATAACTTACTATAAATAAAAATAGAAGGAAGTTTGGACGCTCAAAGCGGCAAGGACACCTTTAAAGCGGATTGAAAATCTCAGATTAGCCAAGCTAGTCCCTGTGTTTCAGATAGAAAATATTTCCGGAATTATTCCTAATTTGACTAAAGTTCATTACTTTGATTTTAATTGCAAGTAAGTAATTCATATTAAAAACATTGAATTTATTTATTCAAAAAATTAGCTGAAACAGTTAATATAAATAAAAACTTATCTTCACAATGTAAATATGTTCCACTGAGAGACTGAGTCGATTTCAAGCAAACGTTCTACATTTTTCTTTTAAGATAAGAGAAAGAATGTTGTCATCTGCCCAAAGTTCTAAAGATAATTGAATTCTAAAATAATTAGAAATTAGTCGAAATTTTTCCAATTTTCTGCAGTAACTTCGACTAATTTCTTATTTCTAAATTGCTGACATAGAAATTGTTGAAATTGTATCTAAATTGACGTAGAACAGTGACGTCACAGTTGTTATTTCATCTCAAAATCGCTCGAGCTCCAAAACTTTGTTTACCAGCTAGAAAAATTGAAAGTTTAAAAAAATTATCTTTATATATAACTATATAGAAAGAGAGAGGATAGGGACCGATAGACAAGTCATCTGATTGTTTCAAACGTGTTTAAACTGGTTATTGACTTAAATTAATTAAGAAAAAATGAATTAAAAAATAATAATGTTCTCACATGATAACATGAGATTTGCGATCGCAGATATCATTTTCTTTTTTCTTTCTTTTATTTTAAAATTCTCTTTTATTTCATCCTACAGCCTTAAAAGAAACTCGTACATTATAATATTTTATATAAAATAAGTTTCTACATTAAAAGCATTGAACTTATTTTAATCCGAAGCGACGTCGGGTTTATTTAAAATATATTTTTTACTCTTTTATTATTTTTTGACCCAAAAGGTATCGTCTTAAATTTCTTTTTGTATTACGTGTTTAATAAAGTGGGTAGTTTAAATTTGGATCCCTTAAAATTATGCGACACATATGCGGGTCTGTTACAAATTAATTCATTCGAACATTCTAACTACTATGAGATGAAGATTTGGAAATAATGAATCAAGATGAGTTTTGTGAGCTTGCACGTTTATTTCATTTGCCGATAGTTGAAATTATTAAGAGCAGTTCGAGAATATGGCTCTTGTGCAATGGTGGTGGATTAAATAACTTGAAGCCCTAGGTAATATATTTATGAAACTCCGTTTTTAAGTCCTACTATTAGTTCACACTCTCACTCGCCCTATATTCATCTTGTACAAATTTTCAATCGTTAATAAAATGCCTTTTATTCATCCACTCCAGATCAAATACACTTTTTAAAACTAGTTGTGGATTCACTCGATGTTTCAGCGGCTTTTTTTCTTTCAAATATTCATTCATTTGTTAAATTTAGCTCATTTTTAAAACCTTAAAAAGAGTTTTATCAGTTTGTAAGGAAAATCGATATAGACAGGCAGTAGCTCAATACGTAAAAATGCGAAGTATTTTACGTATTTTTCGCGTGAAGGTGAAGAATGCGAGTTCAAATCTAGCGAAAACCAGTCATTTTTTTGATAAATTATTCATATTGTTTTAAATAAAATAAAAATTTCCTTTGTTGACCCAAATAGGAATCGACTTAAATTTCTTTTTATATTACTTGTTTAATAAAGTGGGTAGTTTAACTTCACTTTCTAACACAGTAAATTCACGGTGCGTGTAAACATGATTTTAGCAGTAATTGGCCTAAAAGAGGAAAATTTTTAAATTTTAACTTCAATTTATTTCCCTGTAAAATTTATAATTTGTACAATAGATATGCGATGGTAAAATAAGGTATCTTTACTTGGCGACACAAGAGTAAAATGATAGCAATTTTTCCAAACAGTGCCTTTACCAAGAGATTCTGATAAGCGGTTTTTTTTATTACACGTAAAGTTAGGCAAGAAAATTTTAAGTTTCTTGAGGGGGTACGTAGGAGTGAAAAGGATTTTTATCTCTTCGAACAAAGTGTCAAAAAATGAATAAGACATCAGTTTTCTAGAGAACATATTTATAAAATTTGAATAAAGAGGAACACACGCACACGAGAACCTAACTAATTATACTTGAAAATATTTAATATTTTTCTTACTTTTTTTTTAATGAATAGAATTTGCACTTTTGAGAAATTTATTATTTGGTAGTCATAATTTTTCTCCGATCTGCCTTCACTTGAACTAAGCACAGGCAGCTAGCTGCCTAATCCGAAATCCTCCATTGCTCGTGAAGCTTGTAAAGGATAATATAAATCTAACTAAACTGATGAATCAATCAATCGTGCAGTTCTTTCATCCGTTTCAAAGTTAGTTCAAGAAAATATAGTTATTGTATTTACAAGATGGTAAGGCAACTTAACATTTTTTTCAATCTAAGATGACTTCAGTCTTCAAAAATATTTTATATAATGCAGATTTCGTTTAATTTGATTTGATTGTGAATAATTAGATGTAGAGTATTGATGAATTTATTTGCGTAAGAACTATTTTCGATTAAACTGCTCCAAACAAATCATGAAAAGTCTTATTATAAGATTGTGTTTTGGTTGCCAATTTCGTTTAAAAGATCATTTTTATATTAAAGACTCATCTGAATCCTGAATTTCTTCTTGTCACTGTTAAAATATTAGGTGGAGAAATGCATGATTTAAAATTTATTCTTAAGTTAAATGTTAAATTCATTTTAGGAAATATTAGGTTGGGAAAAAAGAAATCCATAATTATTTAACAGCCATCTACCGAAAAAATAATGGATTTCTTTCCATTATTTTCATCCCATATGAAATTTTTAAAAATAATGGAAAAAGAAATCCATTAATTTCTCGGTAGATGGCTGTTAAATAATTATGGATTTCTTTTTTTCCCAACCTAATATTTCCTAAAATGAATTTAACATTTAACTTAAGAATAAATTTTAAATCATGCATTTCTCTGAAGTAACTCCAAGGCAACTACCACAGTAAATGCCAGATAAAATAATATTTTATTGATAAATGAAACCGAAATAATTATACTCCTGGAAAAAGAAATTAATTCTTTCTGTCTAATAAACCTTTTCCAATCCTTCCAAAGCCCCTCCAAGGACAATCGTAACCTTAACTCCGATAATTAAGAACAAAACCGGAACTGAACAGAAACTACAAAAGCGTGCTTACAGTTACAGTGGCGAATAGGGAACATGGTGAGCCGTAGCCCCTTGCCGGTGACCTTGGAAATGGATATCACAAGAGCCGACTCTGGAAAATGGCGCAATTTTTGTCCAAAGCTTTCGAACAATGCATAATACATCTGGAGGGAGGAATGAATTAGTGTTGAAAGGGTAGCTCGGAAAAGCTATCTTCGCGTTTTCCGTCGTCTTTTGTAAGACGGTCGGGCGAAATAGTTTCCGTTTCCAGGAGGTTTCGGCAACAAATGAAAATACAATAAGCCTTTTATTTGAAACTATTTCTTTATTTCAGTATTCTGAATGTCGGAATTCAGTTTTTCTTTCTTTTTTTATCTAAGAAACTACATGAGATAAATTAAAAAAATAATTTTTTTTTTGGACAGGCTTAGAACACGATAAAAAAAGCAATATTATATCATATATATGATACATATTTATATTAAATCAAGAAATTTATATAAAAACCGTCTGCCAGTGACCTACTGATTGGTGGGGGGGGGGGGAATAAATAAATAAATTCACCGGACGTCAATCTAGCGGGCGCTTTCAATCTGTTTAGATTTTAAGCAAAATCCAAAAAGGGAATACAGATCGTCTGTCTGTCTGTCTGTATTTTCAGAATGCAAGTATGTAAATGTCATTACATAAAAATGCACTGAACTTAATATACCAAATTTATTGAGATAATTTTGCGATTATAATAGCTGTTACGTGCCAATTTTTTTTTCTCGTTCGGTTGAGTAAAAGCTTCCAAAATTCAAAGTCACTGATATTAAAGAGTATGCGGGAAAAAAACCCCACTCCTGTTGTCTAAGTCATTTTTAGGCGAGGAAGTTTTCTTCACAAATATTGTAATTGTGATAAAGAAAGATTGACTTGTTGGATAGCTCAGGATATTCTTCCAAGTCAGCCCAAAATTAGACAAATGATTTATTAAAAAAAATTGTCTTATATACAATTTATCTATCAACTAGCTTTAACCCGCGACTTCGTATGAGAACTGGTGGTTTGATAACAATGTAAAATGCCATCCGGTTCTGTTGAATTATAGTGCTATTAAAACCAATTTCGGCTAAAAAAAAAGTTTGTCGCAGTGGCGTGAACGGCAGCAATAGCATTTGCAATCGTAAGGTTTCGATGATATATAAATTGCTTATGTGAATGTAAAATCAGGCTGAATTTGTTAGTCACCGTTCGACATTACTTGGGACACGACTGAGAACATCAACACGCGGTTTGATAAGATTTCTAGCGAACTCTATTCTTGCATCAGTTTGAAAATCTTTTAAGCAAAAAATTAACGGTCAAAAAAGCACAACATTTTTTGCAATGAGTTTAAATTTTATCGTATCGATTTTAAAGTGAAGACAAGTCGAATGAGAATGCTCAAGAATCGTTAAAAGAAGATGAAGGAGACAGAGTTAAGCGTTTATGTGTACGGAGGGAAGTTTCCGAACTACAGGAGTTTTAACTGCGGGACTATGCCAGGACTCTGTTCTTTTTGCCAGGCACGTTATAGGGAAAAAGAAGCAAATTTAAATGGCAAATGCACAAAATGGTGTCGTGATTAAAAAAAATGTTTTTTGTAACATTTGTTGAATCCACCGAAAATATGGAAAGACCTACTAATCAGTGATTCAATCGAAGGAGGAAACTAAAGGAAGCATATACGTGAATATAAATCTCTTTATCTTTTACTTCCCCGGGAGCTCAAACTAAACCTCCTCTTGAAACATGGTCATACTGCTAATAGGATTCCTGGTCAGATATACCACAGGGTTTCCCCTTTATACAGTGGGCATAACAAACATATAACAAGGTTCTGGTCAGATATGTATGTCTGATAGAGTGCAGCTGATGAAAAACGCATGGAGAGAAATGAAAGGCGTTGGCTCTCTGTGATGGAAAGATTGGATTTTATGTTGAGAGCAATCAATCCGTTCGTCTATTGTTACCCGCAGACGCTTCATATATTTGAAGAAAATCCTTCTACAAATATGGATGGGAAACAAGATGGTTTTCGTGGAGACTAGAAATTTAGATATACGTAGATATAAGAACCTATTACAAAAACAGAAATTCCTGCTATATCGGTTGGAGATTCCATGGTCTGTCCCTTGTTGTTTCCAAGAGAAAAATTAAGTTTAATTTTCGAGTGTACTTTTTGCCTTACATTTCTTAATTCTTTCATAGTTTTATCATCGTATAGGAATAAATTGAATCGGAATATATATGTGACTAGACTAAAATAATTTAGTAGATGGCGGGCGAGCGAAGCGCGATTCGAGAGGAACTGTATCAGCACTTCCTAGGGGCTGACGAGCTTAAGGGAAGAGGGGGTGGGCTAAGCCTCCTAGTAAATTAACATTTTATCCATGCCATTTTAAATCTCTAAGTGGTTAGCTTTTTATATAGCCTTTCTCCGCGTTCACTGCTTTTTCATAAATTGAACCTGACCGGATAGCGCTTCTTTAAAGAACTAAGTCTTCTTTCTTTTTTTGTCTGAATTACATATATTAAATTATTATGTACACCACTATTTAAGAAGTCCGACAAAAAAAATTAAAAAGGACTCGGTAAACGAGTATTATTATCTGGTCTTTTTTCGTGACATCACCTATTCAAAAAAAAAAAAATCCTTTCAACATATATTTTCGCTGACCAGCCATTTTATTTTTGCTTTTAAAGACATGTTCTTAACAGTAAAATCAAAATCTCTTTCTAAAACTGGTTCGGCTGTTTTTGAGACGGAACTTTCAGACATTTAAACATATCTTTAGATCCTTTAAATTCTGTTTTCAATTCTAGATCCATGTTTCTTTCTTTCTTCTTTTTTTCTTAAATACTCGTTAAAAAAAAAAACATCGTTAGACTTTTAAATTTTGGTTTGAGCCTTTTTTTCCAAGGGTCAGCTAAGATTTGAGGTCATGGGAAAAACACGCCTTTTCTGCAAACAGCCTCATGTTATGATTAGCAAAATAATGGCTTTTCTTGGAATTTTTATTTTTAATTTTTCGTTTTTCACAACACCACAGATAATCAGAAGACAAGGAATTGTTTTGTTTCCACTGTGAAATTGCAAACTACAGAGGCAGTCATTGAATATTTTTTTTTCTCATATTCACATTTTTAAAAATCGAAACACTTAATGGTTCTTTTTATATTTTTTCAGTCTTGATGCCATGGAGAAGGTATTTCACTCTGACTGTAATTGCTGTCTTTCATTGTTTAATTCATTTTTCTTCTCACCCAAAAGCTTTAATAAGAAGATCTAGATCTATACAAAAGGAGGGGGGGGATTAAATCTTCGACCGTAAATTTCAAGTTATCATGCGAGAACATTATTATTTTAAGTCATTATTTATCACTAACCAATTTAAAGCAGATTAAAACAATCACGAGAAACAATCAAACTGAAATCGATAGGCAATAGCTCGATCGAGAATATTTCGGTATTTTTCACGTGAAGGCAAAGAATGCGAGATCAATTCTTGCGAAAATCGGTCATTCTTTGATAAGTTATTTATATTAACTGCAATTATTGAAGAAAAAGTAATAAAAATATTTTTTTTCTTTTCTGACCTAAGTAGGAATTGAATTTAAAAATATATATATGTATTACTTGAAGATTCAATCATCGGTTTCAGTTTTCTTCTTTACATAAATGAGTGAATATGTATGTCCATTTTTTTTTTTTTTTTTGCAATACAAGGAATAGCATACGTTTGTTCTCAAATCTATTAATCGTACTTTATTTTTTCCTAAAAAGTAATTATGATAAATAAAGTTTAACAAATAAACTCCACATGAGAATCAATTTTCGGAAATCGATTCTTAGAACCCAAAACTTATTTATTAGCAAGTCATTTTGCTGAAACAAAATAAACGATCTTCTTTGTATAAAAATCCTCTAATAAAAATATCTTCCCGAACATTCTAACCATTAATTATATTTCTTCATCGTTAAGCCATGAGATACTTTCATTCATTCATTACAGCAAAAAGAAACAGTTAAACTCTCCATTAATGCAGTTTTATGACGAGAAATATCGTTTCTCAGTAAAATAATGAATACAAATCACCTTTCTTGCAGATTACTTTATCCGATAGCAATGAAATAAATGGCCGTTCTTTTAATTTATGGGCAAATCGTTACGAACGTGCTCATACTTCTACCACTAAAGCGAAAATAACAAATGTGCGCGGTCTGGAAATGCATCGCATCGGGGTAGATTTATTATTTATTGATTTAAAACGATTCGTTTATTTATTCCATTCTAGTTTATTTTCTGGGCAATTAATTACAAGATCATTGTGCGATTCCATTATTTTTCTTTTACGGCAGACGAAGAAGAAGAATGATTCTGAGATAGCTGTGAAGGAGATGATCAATAATTGTCCGAATGAGGGTCGTAAACACTGAAGCAACAAGCAATTCGATTCCGAACGATTAGAAATTGATTTGGCGTAATAGCTAGGTGTTCTGGATTTAATTTCATTTATAATGGAGATGCATTCTAATGAGCTTAAAAAACCTGTTGAACTTTAATCGATGTGCTGGTTACTGAAGAGGATATTAAATAAAATCCAAAGATAACTATCGAAAATGGTTGCCCCGAAGCATTCTCACATACTCTCTAATAAAAGTGTTATTTCTCACCCCCCTGCAAAAAAATGACCGTGAATAAAGCTGAGAATACTTTGCACGACATATTTACCCAATAGTTCCAAAATATTAAACTTCGGTGGGAATTTAATATTTTTACTGAATCTTTTCTGTCATCTTTGGAGTATCACCCCGGAAAACTAGAAAGGAGGAAGAGGAGAAAATGTGTCTGTTTGAAGATGATCGTATGCCTTCGGAATGGAACGTAAGGCCCCATTAAAGGCAACATTGTAGGACCCCTTCCGCTTTTGTCAGGGCCAGACTAAGGCAGGGGCATACGGGGCAGCTACCCCGGGCCCCCACCTAATCGGGGGCCCCAAATCGAATAGAAACTTTATTTTACATTTCCTTCTTTAATGGATGTTCTTCATAACTAAAGTAGTAAAGCAAAGGGGGGCCCAGAATTTTTTTTGACCCAGGCCCCAATTGGCTAAGTCGGGCCCTGGCTTTTGGACGTCCACAGGCGAAGGTGATCCAACAGTGGGTCAGTTGGCAGATTTACGACTATATCAGTAAAGGCAACAAGCTGTCGAAACGGAGCTTAACACACATCACGCCGTAGTTTGAGCCCATTCTGTTTTTTTTTTTTTTTTTTTTTTTTTTTGCATTCGCATAACAACTCAGGGTTTTGTAAAAATGCATTTCAGATTTTTTCAACCCCTTTGGTTTTGGCTGGAATTCGTTTCAAGCTATTTTTCTTACATTAACACACCGTGCCTTGATATTGCTTCACCCATCGTTCAATGTTGTTGCTTATCAGGTAGTTATTTATCAAATGTCGTATAGAACTCTATGAAAACGAGGATTAACCTCTTAACTCTCGCTCCCGTGAAAAGGACGTGCTGGGGTTTCGACCTCCGTTTCTCGCGCCCGTGATATTGCCGGGTTGGGGTGTTCAATGGTAACGCGATAAAACGATTAAAACCAATTCATTTTATTTCTATTACCGGGGTGTTCAATGGTAACGCGATAAAACGATTAAAACCAATTCATTTTATTTCTATTACCAGGTGGCAGTAATAGTCTGTTTTAAACGTAATTGCAGATTATTTTCAACCAGGTGGTAACACTTATCGAATATGTGTACTTGTGATATGTATTTTGCAATCGCAGCCTGGAGCCCACCCAGTTACTTCGTTACACGTGGCCCAGTTGAATACGCGTGGTTTGTGTTCTGTGTAAAAATATGTTTTCTAATATGTTTATTATGGAGCGCAAATTTTGATGTTCCAGAGGAGACAAAAACAACAAGAGATGCAGGATCGAAACTTGGTAATATTGTTCAGATTGTGCCGTTAGCCTCAGTATCTCATACTTTGAAATTTACCAAACAAGGAAAATAAACTAATCTTTATTTATATTAGATGTGAGATAAATAAAATTCTCTTTTGCTGTTTAAAAGACGCATTTCTTAAATTTTTTCTGTTTGCTGGAAAACCAATATTCAACTAGAGTGTTTAATATCTGTTTATTCATAAAAAATTAAAGAATTCTGAGGATTTTTATTGTTAAATTTACATTATCAATTAAAAAAAGAAAGACCATGCATCATGGATTGCAAGAGTTGAAAATATAAATATGAAAGAAACAATTGTTTTAGAATTCTAATTCTAATTAATATATTTTTTAAAAAATTTATTTGAATTATCTATTTAAACATAAAATGTAAAGAAAATGCTGTATTATCTTTCAAAGCGAAACAAAAATTTGAAGTGATTAAAGAAATTCATTTTGAAATTATGTTTTAAAGTAATTTTTCTAATATGGATGGTACAACTGTACACAGAATCCTTAACTAACATTTAAAATTGGAAAATCCTTCAATATTAGCATTAAGAGATGAAAAAACATTACAGTTATATTTTGTTAGAAAGTGGAAAAATGCTCAATGCATATTTGTATTTTCTTAGTTTTATGATTTATCTTTGTAAAATAATAAAACTTTTTCAAATGTTCTTGCATCTAATTTAAAAATTGATCCCATTCCAATGTCTTTGATTGTTCTTTCTCTAGACATAACTGAGGTGAAGAACAAAGGAACACCCACGTCGCCCACATCCACCCCATAATCACTGGTTAGTCAAATCTGAATCTTACCCATGAGTAATAATTAAAAAGACACTGTCCGAGTCAAGGTTGTGGGAACAAAAATTCCAAGGAGACGGGAATATGACCGCAGAAAGCCTTTTCAGCTGCTGCGATTTAATGAGCGCTTCGCAGCGGCTTAGGTAATTATAAATTTTTTTTTACAGCTACCGCAACGAGACGCTTTGATGCCATTTCTATTAGTTAAATAGCATAAAATGAAAAAAAAAAAAGAATAGCGCTGCCGAGAGAGGGGCTCCGTGCACCTGATTTGCATAAGTCTTCGCACGGATAGCCGGTAAATTATGATCCATTGTGATGGTTGAGAATGTTTGGAGCCTGTGATATCAAACTTTGGATGCAAATCATGTCGATGGCTGCCTCTACATGTGGAGAGGCAGATACACGGTTACAGTTTATTTTAAGTTTCAGGGAGTGCGAAAAGCTGCAGACGCATAAATTCGATGTCGAAATCGGTGTAGTTATGAATATCATCTTTGAAATGCTGGTGTTACCAGCAAAGAATGAGTGAAATTAGTCGCCCGTAACTAGGATAATTAAATTTATCAGTGAAAATGTCATACACACAAGGACTAAGGAGGGAAAATACTAACAAAATATTTTCTTCACGTTTATTTGTATTTATAAATATCTTTCGAACAGATTTTCTTTCTCACAATTAACCAAATTCTTTTTATTTATTTTTTAATCGTGTGAGAACATGCTATTTTCCTAAGGGGTTTTTGAATAATGGAAAGCTACGAATAATTGAAGCTCGAAATCGCCTAGGAATTTCACATATATTTTTTTTACCTGCTTTTACCAATATTGCTTTATTATTACGTATTCTACTTTGATAGCAGATGCGTTTTTAAAATACTGAGGTAGAACTATGACACCGTAGCAGATATTTCATCTCAAAATCGGTCGAGCTCCAAAACTTTACATACCAGCTAAAAAAATTGAAAATAAAAGTTTAAAAAAATTATATATATATATATATATATATATATATCCATTTTTTTAATATAAATCCGCTTAAGATTTCAATAAATTAGAATTTGGTTACAACGAACAACAATACAAATCGATAGCTAACTCAATAATAATAATCTTTCCACCATCTTCTATGAGTCATCGTTCGCTTGCTGAGACTTCAGTCTCTGAATGCAATCTGCATTAATAGACGGGGCATCTGCTGCGAAGTAAACAAAAGGCAGATGACACATACGAAAATAAATAACTTGTTATATCGCCGAATTCATTTTGCGCATGAGAGCAGCTTGCGAGGACACTCATGTTTGGTTTTTGCCAAGCTGACTTATAGAGTTTCCAGTACCACTCCGTGAGTGTCACAAATAAATAAATAAAGATTTTCTATAGGAAAAAAAGTTCATGTTTCTTTGTTTTTGTGAAGTAAGCGTGGTAATAGCTTCCCATGTTCAGAATGATGTAAGGCTGGATCTCGTGATTTCCATGCGAAGTTTCTATTTCGTAGTGAGCTAGCTACAAGATGGCGTACTATTCCAAGGTGATTATGAAAATTATTCTTGAAAAATTAAAGTTTTCGTTTAAAATGCGTAGAAAGGCATTTAAATTTTTTTTTCTGTCTTAGAAGGAAAAACTACCAATAAGAATAAACATAAAGACAAATATTGGGATAAATTTTTAATTTGTTATCTGTTTCTAGGCTACTTACAATATGCATCTGATCATTCTTTTTTTTTCTGTATATAAGAACAAAGTTTATTCAAAATCTGACTTAACTTTAATTTTATTAAAAAAGAATTCGCATAGTGTTAGTTATCTGTGGAATCATTCGTATTCATTCGAAGAAGTGTTCGCACAATATTTGTTTGCAGTTTAACAAAACAAAAGAAAGTCGAGGAATATTCTTCACGAATAAAAGTTTATTGGACATTCAGACCCGAACGAAAAAAAGAAAGAAAGCCATCTCATGAAATCATCAAAATTCGTCTTCGGAAATTTGCATACTTTTTAACATGAGAATGTCTTAGCAAACAGTACGGATAAATTTTTTTTTTCAAAGATTTATGGGGGGGGGAAACTTGCTCGAAATTGCATATTGTTTGTTTTCTTAGAATGCAAGTTCTGTGCAATGAAAAATTTGAAATGTAAGTTTATTATGCTATCCAATCGAGAATGTTAAGCAGTTTTTCTGGAAAAATAATAATGCGTACTTATCAAATTACATTGCTAGAGTCATCGAATGCATTTTACAAATAGGTCACCTATTTAAAAATTCTAGAAAATATTTTAGTACAATTGATTTTATTATTGTTTTAATTCAGTATTAATAGCAATAAGCTTGTAGATGTGCAAAAATTCTTTTCGATTCAAATTTAATCATCTGAAATTTAAGGTAATTGAAATCCGGTAAATGAATGAAAGAAACGACTGTATATCGTGATAATCGAGAATCCCGATAGTTGGGCTCTATGTTATTTGATCTATAAAGAAAGAATTTACAGTTACGCCTTTCATTTTCCTCAACCATAAATTACTGAAAGCTGTCATAATGGTAAAAGAAAATAGGGGCATTCATTCCTTATTGAAAGACACAGTTGCAGTTATATATATCTTTAAAAAATCTCATCGACTGCAAAGAAAATTGAAAAAATTGATTTATTCGCCTTGATTTGAAAGAAAAAAAATCTTTACAAGAAACATTTTCTCATTTATTGATTTGAATTTTAGCCTGAAATCTGTCTTGTGAGGGGAATATTTTTTACAAAAAACAATTGTATGCTTAATAATGTGACGTTAATGGTGCCGGTCGAGGCATAATAATGAAATTTAAAGCAATTCATCAATCCTGGTATTACAACCATTTTATTGCACGGTCTAGATATAATTTTCTCTTCGCTTCTGGTCTAGGGTGATATTTACTACGAATTCAAAATAAATGTATCGAATACATTTTTTGCTCTTGCAAATATATCAGTAACCTTTTAAATACATAATTTATAAAAATATTTCCTCCTCCTTTGAATTATTTATAAATAAATAAAATAAAAGCTAGGAAAATATGCACATTGAATTTTACAAAATTCAATTGACTATACTAACATTATTCAAAAATAAAATTTAAAATTTTTACATTCACTGCCACTCGATTACATATTGTCATTATACATATAAAATTGCACACACACACACACACACACACACA
>JAOUZG010002851.1:4091997-4106838 GCA_026289955.1 Argiope argentata | reverse complement strand
GTCCGTTCGTGCCCAAACTCCTGCACCATCCACACTTTCACAATTATGGACGTCTATACAGACAGCATGGCTCAATATTTCTGCAGAGGACTTCCAACGACTTGTGGACTCCATGACATGCCGAGTTGTTGCACTTCTCCGGGCAAAAGGAGGACCGATAAGATATTAACAGTCATCCCATGACTTTTGTCACTTCAGTGTATATATAAAACAATTTTCAGTTTTTTTTACTTTCTCGTATAGGGAATAGGCATACAGTAAGAAAATACTGCAATCGTCAAGAAGATCTCGAGAATTTGACAAATTACGTTCCAGACATCCCTAAATCCGATTTTTAAACTTGTGCCTTACCGTGAATACGATAACTCAAAAACGCTTTGAGATAGACGGATGAAATTTGTATATGTAATCTTTCTTTATATAATCATAAATGTGATTTCGTAGATTCTTGTCAGATTTTCGACCAAAATCCATTCAGAAGAGTCTGCCCGCCTGCTCAAATATTTGTAAGCAGGATAACTATAAAGCGAAGACAGAACGATGCATAGAATTCGACAAACTTGCTCATCCATCTGAGGAGTGTAGTATTCAAAAGATGTAGAACCTTATCCCTCAAGGAACTGACTGTCTATGCTTTCACACACTTGTAAGCGTGATGACTCAAAATTAGGATGATTAAAATATGGGAATTTTTGTTTGCGATCGTGTGGCTGTAATTGCAGTTTTGTGTCAATTTGATTTCGATCCATCCGAAAAAAGTCCTTCAAAAAGCATATTCGGTTTCCTGGTACTTTGGTATTAACCGCATCCTAGTGATTTATCCCAGAATTCGCTCTCTAACAGAATATTTCTCAATTATTGTTCGCCAATGACATCCGGTTCACAATACGCGAGAGCGAATTTTCTTTAATATGCTGTGAAGCCGAATACTCTCTCGCGCAGAACTCCGAATATAGATATCCGAGTATTCGTGGCATTCATCAGGTTTTCACATATACGGGGATATGAAGAGTGTGAGATTGAGTAGGAGCGTTTGGCTTTAAAGATGATATTACCCAAAAACACACTGTGTGTATTTGTAAGTTAATGTTACTGTCGAAAGAGTCCTACTTATTTGTGTTCACAACACCTGACTTGAGTCCAGCAGAATATGTGAAGAATGATATTAGTTGCGTGCTTAAAAATTTTAACATGAAGAACAAAGAATTTAGTGTACAAAAAATATAGAGCTGCTAATTTGAAAAGTACCAAAAACACTGCATTTAATACGATAAAATATTTCAGAAATTTCATTTGAATCTACATTTTATTTAAACTTATGCACCTAAAATAAAGTTAAAACCTATCATTTAAGGAAAATGGAATGTTTTTAATGGAAAACTCCTTATTATAATATTTATATGTTCTCTATGAAATAAAAATAATGATTAATTTAATTTTATTGTAAAAATATATCCTTTCATGTACAAAATTTTGTAAGGGTTTTTTTTTTTCGCCATTCTCAAATTATTTGATTAAGATATTGCAGGAAAGCAGCATGAAATATGCTGCTTTTCCTGCAATATCTTAATCAAATAATTTACTCCCACTTAGTCAAATCAAAACCCAATACTTGAATTAATTTTAAATTCTATTTTTTACTAATTAAATTAAAATAACATTACTTTAGATTTATATTTTCCGATTTTTTTAAAACTACTTCAGTCTCCTTTAAGCTGTTCTTTTCCTTGATACATAAACTGCACGCCTTTTTGTCATAAATTCTCCTCAAACAATCTACTGGATTTATACTGCAAAAGATTTTATTGCGAAACGTTCTATCATCAGAGCTTTCATTCCCACGTAATTGTTGCCATATTTTTATTTCCACCACAAACATTCTCAAGTAATGAAATAATTTTTTTGCAACTGTCAACAGTTACACGATTGGCTGAACACTTGATTCTTTTCTTATTCTAATGAAGAAGTGTCTTTGAAAGGCAGTTGCGGTTTCGCAAGCGTACGCTATTCCGTTACACGAGAGTGGCAACAGTAGGTGGCAGACGATAATGGATGTCATTGGAAAGTATGAAGGCGTTCGACAATTTGTTTCATCAATGAGTTAATTTCAGTTCTAAGGATTCTTTGTTTGCAATCCTTGAGTAACGTTTCTGGAAAACGGATTTTAATGGCTGATATTTACCTTAGAGGTGGGGTTACGCATCACACACGATTTCGTTTTTAGAAAATGTAAGGCTTTTTTTTTTTTTTTTCGTTTATGAATGTTTGTGGAATTGGATGCAGCAATGATGCATTTCTTCGTTTTCCACGGGATTTTCTACTGATGAGCAAATGGATTATTTAGTTTCTAATGACGTTGCCAAAGGTAAATTTCTTTGTCGGTAAATTATAATTATTTTCTTGGATTTTATACAAAAGGCGGCAAAATTGCGATATGATAATTAAAAGAATGGGTGCAAGCTGATTACAAGCTGATAACTAATCTATTCAAAATTGCTTTGAGTTACTTCATAGTTATGATTAGTTAATAAAATTTATTTTGCTCATCTAATTTTTAAAAAAGCGTAAATAAAATAACTAAGGAATAAAAAATTATAATAGAGTTATCTTTTATTAAAGATATAAAAAACAGTAGATTTCTAAAAAAAATCAGGAAACTGGAATATTTCGTTAAAAGTGGTACAACTTTCATTTCGCTTTAGGTTTAGTGTTTATAAACAATTAACTAGCTTGTAAAATATTTTATTGGTTAAAATAAAAATGTTTTAACAACTTAAAACAACCGTTTTTAAAAATGTTTAACAACACGATTATCTTTTGAAAATTCATTTAATTTCTTCTTAATTTGTTTTTAGTACATTTGAAGAAATTCTTTTGTATTAATTTCTGCATAAAATTTCTACCTGCATTTAGTAGTAGTTTAAATATAAAAATAAAGCTGTTGCATTGATGAATAAAGTAATGCACATGCGAGTATATGCAATGTATATTTTTCGATGATTCCATCTCATTAAGGGGTGAGACGCGGAACGATGAACTCATTTCTGGTATTCATCTTTGAGCCTGCACATCATTGTTACATGTAAACATCTTCTTTCATTCTTCCTCTCACCCCTATTTAAACGAATTAAACCCATCCTAAAGCATGCGCAAAAGCGCGGAGAGTTTTACTATCCGTTGGCAAACAATACTTACGTTATTTTTACCATATATAAAAACTTTATATTTTTCTTAATTTTTTCAAATGTGACTAAAACCGGTTTTCTTAATTTAAAAACTGGTTTTCGAATGTGACAAACCGTCAAACCCTAATTACCATTTTCAAAAACATTTTTCAAGGGATCAGAAGAATATTGGCATAAACAGATAAAAACTTACAAGAACAACACAGACATCGATAAAAATGTTCAGAAATATGTATGGAACTAAAAATAAATATTGTAAATAATGGGAGAAAACAAATGAATATAATAAGACGAGAAGGTAAATGTAGGGTAATCCTTTTTTGCATATTCTAAAAAACACTATACTAAAAATCTTACACTATACATTTTTTTAATGGATTCTAATCGGTTTCAAATTTATTTGAATTTAAGAGCCTTCTTTCTTTCTTTGAAATTTCAAATGCATTGAGTAGGCCATCTGTCTTAGATGTAACCAATACAATGAAATATCCGTGGCATCAAAAAAAGGAACTAAAATAGAGAGGTCATCGTCCATCCGTCCTCCTATCGGTGTCAGTACTTGTCGGCTATTTTCAGTTCTGTGACAGGGCATGGGCAGATAACTTTTCCGAACGGCACTTTAATTTTTGTCTTCGGCTTGCAGAAGCAGTTCATTCAACTTTGTTGCTAAGAGACCGTTTCACCGGCAGTTGCATTTGCAGAAATCGAAGGGAATGGTTTGATACCAAAGCTGCGATTTGAAATTCCAGGTGGTGAATGGGCAGAAAACAAAGAGAAAAGATTTTTGCATGAAGAGGATCAACCAAATTCAGATATTATATATTAACAAGTAATATAAAAAAATTTATAGTCGATTCCTACTTAGATCACCAAAGAATTTTTTTAAATTTTAGTTATGTAAAAAAATTATGTAACCAACATAAATATAATTTAACTGAAAAAGCACACAACTAACCTAAAAAGCAATCTATTTACAGTGTGTACCTAAAATAAAACAAAATAGCAAACCAATTAATTAAAATCAAGTCCGCATTCATTGAAAATACAGGTGTCAGCAAGCAGAACACATTGCGCATGCGTGAATTTTCAACGCCAGTTAATTTTCTGCGTCCGTTGGGGTAACATGACACAAATTAGAAATTTTTAATTTCCTTTATTCTGTTTTATTTTAATTCGAAAATACTTCAAAATGAATCCGAAAGATCGATTCATTAATAACATTTAATTTTAAAGGCATCTGATCATAAGAAAATAAACAGAATTGTTTGAAATAATCGGTTGAAAACATGTTAAGCCTAAATCCATTAGCGTGAGAATAAAACAAAACGAAGTCTTACTGATTTGGTGGTGAGGAAATGAAAACTTTTTGGCTGGAAAATCAGTTTTTAATTAATAAAAAATTCACCAAATTAATGAGTAAATATTTGAGAAAAAAACTGCTAACATCAAGTGACATCCACTACAAGTTTAAAAATAAAGTATTTGAACTTGAGGAGATGAATAAAATATAATTTATTAACGATTGAAAATTTGAACAAGATGTATTAGAAAGAATGTGAATTAACAGTAGGAAATGAATAAAAATCAAAGGAAATGCTTTCTCAACTTCCTCACAGAGCTTTCTTGTTCAGTATCATTCATTTACTGCAGGGGATCAGATATACATTTTGACACTTTGATCGAATATATATATATATATGAATTTAGGGTTGGAAAAAAAATACAACCGGATGGATTCTATCTGAAATTTGAAACTTCAAAAAACCGAAAATTGAAATCCCAGAAAATTGAAATGTGAACTTATAGTTTCAGTGGAAATTTGACATGCGTTTTGCACTTTTGCACTATCGCGTTCATTACACTAAGAGCTAGACAAACCAAGAAATGGGCGTAACGAACAGGTAGAGGGGAGGGAGAATATAGATGCCTGGCACCAATATAAGAGAGATTTTTGAAAAAGGAGTATATTCGGGTAATTATTTAAAATAAATTATAAAGAATGGATGAACAATCTTATTATGACACAGACATAACTTACCTGCTCAATACCACTAACAAGTTTCGTGGATCTGGTCAAAATTTATCTATATTCTACAATTTATAACCATAACCTGACACTCCAAGTCGCCGGTTATGGTCATAGAATTGTAATTATAGCTTTTCCAAGGCACATAGAAAAAACTAAATAACTGGATGGCCGGAAAAGCAACACTGGTGGGAACTGTGGGCGAGTACTAAAGTCTGTTACCAGAAAAGGTGCAACCCTTTCCTAAGGAAGTAAGTCCTTTCATCGATAGGAGGTAGCCAACCCTCACTCATTTCTGTGGCGAGAATGAACCACCGAATTTGAAGCTTCTAATCTTCACATCTGAGATGCCCCTCCTTAAGTGGGAGTTTATAATTCTATAAAATTGAACTCTAAAGTCAATGATGAAAACAGTAAAAACAATCAAAATATGACTTTTTTTTAGTGTAGATACAATGTAGGAGGCACAGCAATGCCAAATAGGATCACGTAGAACAATATGTGAGGCGCAGATGCTTTGACTCTTCTCTTTCCCAAGCTTAGAGATTAAATACTTGTGATTAAAAATAGTTTTAAAAAACCAACTTGAATTAAAATATTTTATGAACATTTTTTTGGATAACATTTGAATAAGTAAATTTTATAATTGAGAATATTTGACTCCTAATTTTTATATTGCGATATTAGTTTTTAAATATCGCTATAATTCAGTCATATGATAGTTCAGAATCTTAGTGGACACACAATATTTTGCTATTTTTTATGTTATCTACCATCTAGCCAGGAGGTGACGCCTCTGGTTTCCCAGTGTCCATTATCCATGCTTGTGGATAAAAGTTGTTTACGACGGCAAACTAGCAAGTGTTGCTTTTCCCTCCTCCCCTTCCCCTTCCCTGCAATGCAAAACCTCTTTCCAGTATTTCGGGGAGTAAAATTCCAGACAGTTGCGAGCAAAGGGTTGAAAAGTGACCCTTACTTCTCAAGTACACAGAGAGGTCGGGTGAAGGTTGCTTTGAAATGAGGGGAGTAGTGGTCATTTGAAACGACTCGTCAAGTTACTGGTTAGGAAAAGGGGGTATAAGGTTTTGATGGTTTTGAATGTTTGAAAATTATATGCTTTTGTAGCATTTTTTTTTTCTTTTTGCTAAGACGAAGAAGACTGCCTAGTGTTAATTTCTTTTTACTTATATTTATTTTAAATTTCAAACTGGAGAGATGCCGAAATTGTAGATTTGTATCATGCCTTGGTTTAAGGTTTTTGAAGTCTCAAAATTCCTAGGCAACAAATTGACGATTCACCCCTTTTGAGGCATCAATTTTTTGCTTTTAGGGTTATTAGAAAATTTCCCATTTGTTTTTGTCACAGAAAGTTTTCGCATTTGGCAATTTATCTTCAACTAGAGTTATAACTTGATTTCCAAATTATTCATTCTCTGAATTCTTACGACTTATAACATTAGTTTAAGTCCTTAACCAGCTTAAACAGGTTTGAAGCAACCACGAGATAATCAAATAACGCATGCGTCAATATTCAAAAAATCGATTTTTTTTTCATCTCAAAGTCGGTCGAACTCTAAAAGTTGTGTAGAGAGGGATAATTTCGTGATTGTTTCAAACCGCTTTGAAATGGTTAATGACTTAATTTAATTAAAAACAAGTAATGACTTCAAAATAACAATGCTCTCACATGATAACTTAAAATTTGCGATCGTAGATTTCATTTCATTTTCTTTTTTATTACATTCTGTTTCTGGATAAATAAAGTGAATCCTGACTTTCAGTATGAAATAAAAATTTTAACCAAAATTCGTGACAGGTATAAAATTGTTAAAGTATAAGGTACATATTGAAAGGTTTTAAGTATATTCAAGTTGTAATCACATTTGCAATATAGTTTAACTTTTATGAATGCCCAGAACTACTTCCTTCTGGATTTTTTTTTCTTTGTATCCTTGTTTCCATCATAAAATGTCTATATTTTTCGCTAACATTATTTTATTTTAATATTTTTTATTACAGTAATAAAAATTTATTTGATGTCTTTTTATTTTTATTATTTTATTGCACTCTGTTTTTTTAGTTTTTAATATATTTGACAATCCATGTTTCTAAACATTATGGAATATTAAAAAAAATCTCTATTTCAAAGATAGAGCTCTATATTATGACTTCTATGTGAAATTAATTTCCCCACAAATTAATATATTATTTGATAATTATTGAAATATTTTATTGTCTTTGAGAATCAGCTATTGTACAAAATTCCATCCTCATAAATTTAAAACGTAACAACAGTAGAAAATCAATTTATACAAGTTAACGTGTACATGAAATGAATTACCAGAATTTTACAACGCTTAAAAAGCTGCATACATAATAATAGTAATAATAATACATATTTTCAAAATTTAGCAGACAAAAAAAATCATGGCTTCTAATAGACTATATGAAACAAACAATCAATTTTATTCGCATTTCGATTTTATCTTACAAGGATGCATGTTTTGGGCATATTTAAGCCGCATTATTGGGAAATTGGATACGTTTCACAAGCTGTTGTTCAGTTTGTGATATCTTGACAATTATCATTACGGTAAACAAAGCCATTATCATTATACAAGCTTCAGTGACCACACTGAAAAATATTTGAACGCATATTGCGTTCTTTTCCCCATTTTTATCAGTTTGTTGCCAATCATAAAAGAATAATGATTTAACACAGCATATATTTGAATAAAATAAAAATCAATTACACATAGATTAAGTCCATCATGATATTTGAACATTATTTCTGTACAGTTTTGATATAATGGGAAAATGATACAGCGGAATCGTGTTGAACAAAGTAGAATTTTTCACAGACATCGGGAAATAAAGTCTAATAAAAAATTGTTAAAATGAAACCAGAAATAAAGAAGCATATATTTCAATTTTTTTATATTGAGATCATCATACTGGAAATATAATTTTTATTAGAACATCGTGCAGCATTGGAGATATTAAAAAAGTCAACTCTTACCAAAGTTTCAAAACTTTTATCCTTTACTTTTATTTTACATAATTCTGTCAAAAAATATTCTATTAATGTATAACAGAATCTTATAATATTTACAGGAATTAGAATGAGACAAATTATAACTTACACAATAAACATGGCAAACAAATTTTGAGTGAATTATGCATTTTGCAATATCTGTTCGATTTGGTAAGAACTGTTCTTTTATTATTATTATCAATTTTTGAACCATTTTTTAAAAAAAAAAAATTTAGTTTTTTAACTCTTTTTATCCAGCTTCACATGAGAGAAATAATTTGAAATGAACTCCTTAACAGATCACAGAATATGACTGATGTTTTCAATATTAGTTGTATAACTGCACATTTAACGAAGTATTTTTATTCTTTTACGTTGATTTTTATACATTTTATTTTTTATGTCTTCAATTTTAGATTTGATAAGTTACCATCTTTCTATTCGCACTAAACTTTTATCAGAAAATCTTCGCTGTCAAGTTTCCTTGCACGAATAGTTTAGGTTTCTCCAATTCCTACTGATAGTTCACACACTCCCTATATATATCTTGTTCAAATTTTAAATCGTTAATAAAATACTTTTTATTCATCCACTCGTGTTCAAATACATTTTTTTTAATTGTAGCTGAGGACACTAGAAGCTTTTACAATTATTTCAAATATTCATTCAATTATATTTATTATTGAGACTAGGGTTTTTTTGAGAATAGAGTTTTAGCAGTTTGTAATGAAAATTGAAGCAAACAGGCAGTAGCTCAATCGGTAAAATGCGAGGATTTCGATATGTTTCGTGGGAAGGTGAAGAATGCGAATTCAATTCTTGCGAAAATCCATTATTTATATTAATTGTAATTGTTTAATAAGAAGTTACTAAAATAAAAATTTTCTTTGTTGACCTAAGTAGGAATTGACTTTAAAAAGGTTCTTTTTATAATACTTTTTTTTGAATCGCTAGTTGTTGACCTGTCATTTCTAAATCGCCCATACTGACAGCGAGACTTTCTTTATCGCTTTCAGTCATTAAAGAAACGTATTCATTATTTAAATATTTTGACTATATGCTCCATCAGATATAGTATTCGTCTGCCATTTTATGTTGTTAAGAATGCGAATTGTCTTCCACATCTAAAGCAGTAAAGTTTATTTCTTTTCTTCGAGCACACCTGAAATTAAGTTTCGTTGAATCGTTTGGCTTTTCTGGACTAGATAAATCAGAATAATAATCTATTTATTTGCCAATAAAATGTTTTCAGTGAATTCTATAAAAATTTACGACTCCGCGTATTCTGATTTTTGGTAGACTTTATAGCGAAATCGGTTTCAGATTTGCTTCTGAATATGTGCAAAGAGTACTGAATCATTTCAAATATATGGAAATGCATCCTCAGCAACATTTTTATGCTGTTATGCAATGCCAACAATCGCTTTCTAGCATCATTTGCGTAAATTATATAACAAAAGAAATCTTGTAACCTTGGAACTGACCGAAGACATTGCAAATTTGTCTGCGAAATATTAAGCCACAACTCTTTCTTATTTTGGGCAGAAAATAAGGTTATTGTGGTTTGGCAACGAACTGGATTTTTTTATTTGTCGTCTGCGAAAATTGCCTTTCGGTGAATGTCCTCAGACGCACAAAAGATCTTCGCCATTTTGTGATTTATATTTTTATGATGTCTAGTTGTATTCAAAACTGATTTCTTTGAAGTCGTCTGGTTATTTCTTTCTCTGTCTCCTTATTTTGGGTCAAAACAAGCGAATATCAAGTGTTTGGGATTTTTTTTTTTGAAGAATATTTTTTGTGCCACTATTTTTTTGTTCGCTTTTCCTGCGCATTGTTCGAATGGTCATCAACCGTGAAGTTTAGAGTTGCTGGCGCGCATCGAAGAAATCTGGTTTCTATAAAAAGATCGGTTTCTTGCTGTCGACGTTTCTTACTTTTTGCTCCTTATCCCGATCTTTCTCTTCTCACATGAGAGAGCACGAACTTTCAGCCGCATGCGAGGATTCAAGGAGGGAGGAAACGAAAGCGACTGGGAGAAAAAAACAAAAGTAATTTGCGTTTTTATTCATGCAAGAATGGGTTTGTTTGCACTTCAGGCTTTCATCCGTACGTCTCTTAAACGGGGTATTTTGAACATTTAATTTCTATTTAGAACTTCTACTTTTTTTCTTCTTGGAACTCTTATTCCTTTTGTCTGATATCTTCTAAAAAAATTTGTAGCGTTATTTTTTTTTAATTTTTAATTTTTACAATTTGGCTGATCTAGAATTTCATCATTTTAGCCCTTTGCACTCCGATGGTGCCTCTGATTCACCATTCAAGTTTGTGCCTCATTTTGACGTTTTATTTATTTATTTTTCAAATTTAATTGTTAAAAACCCCTACATAACGGTTAAGAGATGTAGATTAATTTTAAATTCGAATTAAAAGAATTATGTATACTTATTTTTCATAGCAATAAACAAATCTTTGTGTTAGGTGAACAATTTTGCATCTAATTATGTTTCGGAGAGCAAAAGGTTAAATTACCATGTTGACCTGGTAACTTAAGTGACATACCAAGCATGTATGGAAGATTTGGATTCTATTATTTTATTAATTATGTCCAGTTTTCTTATTTGTAGATAAATCCAAGAGGCTGTGTTATTTTAATTTAAGGGTCCATTCCCAAATTTGATGGAGGAAAACGAACCTGATATCAGAGTCAGTCAACCAGTCAACGTGCAGTTAGATGTTGGCTAGCATGCGTATATACAATCAAATTCAAAACTATCCATATGCGCTATATAATCCTCTTTTTATGATAACTTTTTCTTGCTTCAGTTTTCGATTGATTTTAGTTGCTTTTATATCCAATTCCATTAAATCTTTACGAAAGTGTATGGCGTTACTGGCAGAAAATTGCAACAAATTGGAGCTCAAGTGCATACCGTGACATAAGGGTAAGATCTCAGCTTGAAGATTCGAGAGCTTTAGGTTCTGCACCTAATTCCCTAAAGACCGGCTCGTGAGTAATGTCTGGAGTACATTAAATTCGACATTGTCAACCTAATATTCTCTTGTTGATGTGGTGTGGAATTTTGGAGAAGGAGACGCTAGCATCCAGAATTATGAAGATAACCCAATATAAGTGTTGTTTCTAATGAGGCATTAATAGAATTAAACTAAATATTATTATTTTATAATGTATTGAGTGTGTTTATCTATTGTGCTTTAAAAGAAATACATATATATAAATTCAGGCAAACGTAAAGTTTTAGTTCAATTAAAAATTTTTAAATATAAATATTTGAGAATTTAAAATAATTAAATTATATATAACAAGAATTTTCTTATTCAGGAATTATTTAGTGCTTCAACGTATATCAAAATACAGAAAAAAATAATGAACTAATATTGGTTGTTTTAATATAAAGCTTACTAATTCTTGAAGATAAGTTATTTTAGGGACGATTTTTGTTTTTTTCCAGTGGACTGGGAAGTAAGCAAAAATCGACAGAAACATGAAATTTTATTTTTATCGCTTCATCACCAAAATATATGCTTATATCCGACTGGATTCGACTGCTTATATTCGAAAACAGAGTTATAAGTTATCTTGTTCGATAAAATAAATATTTCAAAGGTCTAGAGAAAAAAAACATTTCTTCCCTCAAAATGATATTGTAATTAGATTTAAATATCTTTGAAACTTTACAGGTATCTTACTTTCTGAAGTAATTATATAGAATTGATAATAAATATTTCTATTAAAAAATAAGAGAAAACAAGGTATGTATTTCTCATTTTGAGGTTTTTAAGATAGTTAAAAGTAAATTTTAGTGTCGAAAAACATAAAATTCTAACCGTTTATATATTAAGTGTAGATAAAAATACATCTAAAAAATTCGCATTTCATTGGAATTATAAAATTGTGCACTATTTTATTCTAAATAAATTTTATATTGGGTAACAAGGAAAAAATAATTTAAAAAAATTAAAATTTTATCGCCTGAAATATCTTGAAATTAAAAAAAAATTATACATCTTTTAAACTTTTAAATAATATTTCATTTCAATTTTAAAAAAAGAAATTTGATTTATTTATATATTAATATATAAATGTCAAATTTCTTTTTATGAAAAAATTCATAACTCTTAAGTAAAAAATCGTAAAAATGCTTAATGGAGCCCACTGTCCCCTCAATTAGAATCCTGAAGTCAAGCTCAGACTGATCACCTTCACTGTAATAAATAACCCATTACAATTATTTTTGCTGGTTTTTAAAGAATGTCTAATGATATACAATCGTAATGCAATAATAATTTTATTTATTTTATATTTGATTATAACAACCTCTCCATTATTCATAAGGAATTCGAAACGAATTTTTTTTCTCATCCATTCATCCATTTTAAAATTATTTCTCCGAAATTGTACGACCTTCGTCTTGTTTATGAGACGTACATTAAAATTTCAAACTCGAAAACTTTGAAATATCAATCAGATGATATATTTTAATGACCTTAAAAAAAGACTAAATCTCATCACAAGAGAGTCCTTTATTAATTGCTAGTCGACCTTTCAATGCGAGTGGAAATTTTCGCAAGCCAATACCTCCTAATTATTCCTGACAACAGCTTTGGCATCAATTGGCCTCCCAGGCAGCGAGAAATTGTCGTTTTCTCGATAATAATGAGGCCATCGCCAAGTTCGTCTTCTCACTGTCATAAAAAAAGGCGTGATGTATAATGGCTTGTTTTCCGATTCCCAGGACGCCATAAATCTCGCCAAATTCATCTGACATGTCAAAAGAAATTGAAAGAGGAAAAACTGCATAGTCAGAAAAGTTTTAAAGGATTCGTTTTACTTCTGCGACATAACAATATTAAGTGACACTTGGAAATTAAAGTTTTTGTACCCCCCTCGTCATAATCGGTTTTAAATCATAATATCACAATCCAAACTTTAAAACAGAATCAGGTATTAAAGTATTTTTTGCGAAACAATTTAAAGTCGAAAGACATTAGAATAACTCCATACTAAGTAAATGCAGTTCAATTTCTCTCGGCAAAGAGAAAAACCAGTCAGAATTGGCAAGGGGGAGGAGAGAGCTGAAAGGATGAATATAAAACCTTCATTACAAGCTTTTCTTATCAATCTATCTTCATCACAAAATTTGGATTGGACATTCATTGAATTCGGACATGGTGATAAGGGTTTAAGCTGCCTGGGGAGGGTGGCATGCTGATATGTTATTCTAAAACCGGCTTCCGACGATCTGTTGCCTTTGCGAATATGACAACCATTTGCCATCTGATCCATAGAAGGACCCCTAATGCCGGTGGACGTCGATCGGGAACTTCCCACAAACTGTTGTAAAATGAACAGATATTAAAGAACCACGAAAAACCGCAAGTGAAAGGAAAGAGGGTGAAATGCGCCGGCCTGGAGCATATTGTATATATCCCATCTTCCCCATGTATAGCCCTTCTTTGCATGGTCATGGAAATTTCTATCATAGCATTTAGTGAACAAAAAACTGTATTCAAAGCAAATGCACTTCAAATTGGTTGTTGCTGGCAACTTTTTTCTGTCAAAAATGTCCCAATTATTATAGCCGACTTCAACTTGTCATTCCGCTGTTTGTTGTGGTTGGAAGAAAGGCACGATTTCTTGAATACTTTTTTAGTCACTAATCTGAGGTTTTTTTGCAAATAAAAGCAATAATGAGTGACAAATTTAGAAGAGAGTAAAATGGAAGATTTTGTTCTGAGCTTACTATGTAAATTTGCAGGATTTAGAATTTTCCACCAATTTTTTGTAAGTTATTTTAATTATGTACTTGGGTATTTAAAAAAAACGTTTCTCCGTTAATCTGGAAGAGGAATTATATCACCTTAACTAATTTCACTAAAAAAGAAAAAAAACATGCAAAAAAGGATTAAGTTCTTCAGCTTATGAATTATTACGTTTGCACGCCTTGCGGAAATACATACTGAGAGACGATCAACCTTAAATAGATTCAGTTCAATATCTGACTAGAATTTGTGTTTTATATACTACGTTCCAGGACTAAATGTTATGTTCTTCTGCTCTCAGCTTTTGAAGTTTATTGAGTTAACTTGACATCGGAACAATCAAAAGAATTGTTTTCTTCTGAATAGATTTCGTTCAACATTTGAAAACAATTTACACATTTGCTCGTGGGTCCGTCTATCAAAGTTCATCTGTCTAAATCAAACTATTTTTGAGTTATCGTGCTCACAAACAGCAATGACAACAAAAATGTGTTTTTTCCTGATAGACGAGGCAACACCGCTTCATGCCTCTTCAACGATAACCAACAAGTTATTCAGGGTAATGGGCTTAAAGTGGGAGAAAGATCGGATGACGCTCCAGCACTATCCATGGCTGAGACTATCATCCAAATCACTCGACGTTTGACATTTATTGATTACAATTTGGACAAGGGATTTTAATAATGTACAATAAAGAATAGCCGAGAGCAATGAGTTGCTTCAAATTCAAATGAGAAAGGGCATGGCTTATTAAACAATCAAAGGGGGAATGAAAATTTATACTATATTAATTAATTTATATTAACGTCCCA
>JAOUZG010002851.1:4060006-4091597 GCA_026289955.1 Argiope argentata | reverse complement strand
ACATCGGGAATGTAGCCCACGTCTCTTGCCGTCAGCGATACCGGATCTTTAGTTTGAATTTTTTCACAAATACAAACCAACGATATTATATTCGACAAAGTACAATTGTAGAAGTATTTGTATTTGAAAATTACCCATGTTAATGCGGACATTTTCTCTTCATAATTAAAAATTTACTTTCTGGGACTTTCAGAACTCTCACTGTTTAACCCACATGTGGGAGAAACAATCAAGATGTAGAATTGTCCCGCCTGATCTGGGCCTTCACTAAGCCACATCTGAAATGCATCCCACATCTCTTGCCGTCTGAGAGAAAAGACATCAATACCGTTTCCTCCAGTGCGGCAAAATAGCGTGCCGCGATGCCATACAGCTGGGCTACTGGGAGACACGGAAGGGAGTCACTGCTGAAATTCGGGTTCGGATTTCAAGCATGCAGTTTTTACTGCCCGCAGAGGCCTGCCAATCAAAGGTCAATGCTGTCGTTGAGCGCGACATCGGAGAGAATGGCGTCTCTCTGCTCCAGGAAGTGACCCTCTGTGAAATGCTGCATGGTTCGCGCTCCAGAGGATTAAAAAAACGAAAGCATTCACCATCATGTTTTGTCTTCTCACAGAATCGGGAAGGAACGGTTTTTTTGTTTGTTTGTTTTTTGTTTGCTTTTAGATTTTCCCACTGTAGAAAGCGCGGAAGTATTAAGAACGATCGGTTCGACGAAAAGAAATTGATAAATAAATTGGCACCCAACATTGATGCTAGTGGAATGCCTCTTCTATTCTTTTTAAGAAGGTAAGAATTTATGAGGATGTTTCCGAGGAAGACTGATTGAAAGTTCAGCTTATGCCATTGACCAATTCCTTTTCCCCAGAGACGCATCTTGGAATGAGGATGAGATGCTTTCAGTATGGTGGTTGGATCTCGCCAACCTGGACTGTACACTAATAAGAGAGTGTTAGGCTCCTCCCATCGATGACGAGGCGTACTTCCTACGGGAAGGGTTTACCGTGGTCGGTGATGGCCCTCAGGACTCAACCACAGTTCCCTGCAATGTTGCTTTTGAGGTGGTCCGGTCATTCAGTTTTATGGTTTATTCCGTGTGCCTACGGACAGGTCGGAGAGTCTGGTGTGACACATGCCATGGACACGATACAGTCAAACTTAAAGCAAACAGAAATGACACATTCCTTAGTAAGTCAATGACACATTTTTACCGACTGACAATTTCTCCCAGATTTGTCCCAAATTTTATTTACAAACAAACAGTTTACATTAATTTATCAAATAAGATTTTTTAAATAAGAAAATCTTTATCTTTATCTTTACTTATAATAAAGCACAATGTGTGTGTGTGTGTGTCTGTTGGCGATGTACAGGCCAGACCGTTCGACCTACAGCTACCAAATTTGGTATATGCATACCTTGGGTGCCGGGAATGTGCACCTCGGAACCCTTTTTTTGAATTTTTAATTAAAATTTTAATTAATTAAAAATAAGCCAAAATTTGACGTTTTTTCGCTATAACTTCCGAAAATATTGCAGCACAAATTTGATTTTTGCATCAAGTTAAAGATAAAAAAATAAGCTTTTCAAAGATACTAATGTTTTGTTCTATAAATTAAAACTCAATTTTTAATGAATTTTTAAACATTTAATTCAATCGTATTTTTTTCAACAATTTATTTCGCATAAAATAAAAATAAAATTTTATCTTCTCGTCGATCTCATAAAAAATCAGCTTTCAATAAAATGTTGCCATCACATTTTCATAAGTTCTAATTTTTAAAAAAGTAAATTGCTACCAAAAATAAAACAGAAAAATACAATTTTCATCACGTGATTTTGTGAAATGAAATAAACAGGAAATGTGATATTTTTTAACAATAAATGCAAGAGTAAATTTTTCTTGATCGTTTGCAATGTCAAATTTATTAATTCAATTAAAGAATTAAAGTAAATAAAAATACAAAGTAAAAATATATTACAACAGTGCGACAGTTAAAACTGAAAAAGAATTTATAGAGAAGCACCAAACGATAATCTTCTCAGAGCGAGATTAATTATTTAAAAGCAAGAAATCTTAAACGAACTTTGAAAATGACGTCATTTCAGAGAAACGACGAACGAAAAGCAATTGATAATCAGTAGTAGTAAAATATTTTTACATTCTTTTTTTTTTATTTTTAAAACAATAAGACATGCTTTGAATTGTTACTTTTACTTATGTGAAGAAGATATTTTGTGTAAATCAAAGAATTCGCCTTAGTGATTGTAATTTATCTCCGCATTTTAATAAATCATGCGAAATAAAAACGCATCTTCTTTCAACGAAGTAACGTAATACTAAAGCTATACTGGTAAAAGTAGGTCAGCTATTTGAAAAATTATCTTCTTTCAAACAAGCATACGTAATAATTAGCAATGCAAAATTTGTAAAAGCATATAAACACATTTTTTACCCGCATATTTCGGAGACATCAAAACTTCCTAACCAAAGCAATATCATGTTCTCACATGAGAACAAATAAATCAGCTTTCATTCCAAATTAAACATATAAAAATGCCATTTTCGGCACGTGTCTGTATAAAATGAAACAAATATGAAACATGATATTTTTGGAAAATAAAGGGATGGAAACGTTTTCTATGACATTTTACTATACATATATTACTAATCCAATTAAAAAGTTTTATTTAAGGTGAATATGGCTTAATATCTACAAGGCATCTTCTGTAATCGGAGCCCAACATCTAATTTCTTAATCTTTTGGGGAGGGACATAAATCTCTTAACAAATGGTCCCAGTGAAATATATAATTATTAGATTGAGGGAAAAAGTGCAGATGAATTAAATTTTTACATATATCATCTGTTTTGTGAATCATATTTAACAAAATATTCTTAAGACAATAAGTCCTTAAAATAAAAAAAGTTCTACTCCAATCAACTAAATCAATCATCAAAGCTGATCGATCTATGAAAATTTCAATATAACTATTCGGTAAAAACTGGCGATTTTAGATCACTTTATCAAGGTATCAAAGAAGCCAATCAGAGTTACTCTAGAATAATTGGTCTAGATTATGAAAATGATGATTGTTCTAAACTTGCAATATTCTGAACTGAATAAATCAGCCAGATTTGAAGAAGATAAAAATGCTTATTTATTTATTTAGAATTTGAAATATTAAGAATATTTTACAAATATGAATCTATAAGACCAAAGGAATTTAGACCATAATTTTTTATATATGTTTATAAACCTCAAAAAATGTTATTATGGAGAGCATTTATATACATCTAAAAAAAATTAAAAATTGAAGGTTTCAATTAACCTGTGAAATTTTTGCTGAATAATTCCTTGAGGTCTTATAAATTATAAAAAAAAATTTAAAATGTTTCAATTTCTGTACTGAACAAAAAACTTCAATGTCAAACTATTCTGCTTAAAGCTCTTAATTTTTTAAAGACATGCATGGATTGAGTAAAGAGGTCTTTATATTAATTGAAGTTTCATCATTTCCACTTTCATTTAAAGGTGAATATTAAGTGCACTGATAGAAAATCAGAGAGAGATGCGGAGTTCAAAGATAGGACTGCTTAAGGCCTACATAATAGTATAAGTGAATTATATGACTATCGAAATTTGAAGCTTAAAAATATTTTGCTGAAAACTTATTAAGAGACCAAGTTATATAAAAAAATGATTTAACCCTTTATTCGGCATTAATATTGGCGAACCGACTGGTCGCCAAAGGCGGCTAGTGTTAAATAAGTTCAACTTCAACCATACAAAGGACAACATCAGTCGAAACGCTCTGAATTTTCGATTTCTATTTCCATTCCAAGCAGTGTCTCGAATCCGATATATATACTTCGAACTGTTCCATTTTCTACATATTAAAAATAAAGAAATTATGAGGTTTACATTAAATAAAAAAATTTAATAACTCTGAACCTTTACAAAACAAACTAGCCGGAGTTGTTTCCTCCAGCTTTGTGTTGTAGTATACTTTCTCATATATTCCTATCATTATTAGAGTGTTCTTCACTTTTCCTTCCTCTTCATACAAATTGGAGACTTTTGGCTGGGTCTTGAATGACGAAAAGGACAGATATTTATTTCCAAACTCCCCTCTACGAGCATTTTTTATTTCATAGCACAGTAAAGAAAACTGAGTACAGTATACCATCGAGTATTTGCCCTAATGTGGCGGAAGGACAGGCCGGATAGCAAAAACATCGGATAGGCCGGGGTTGTATGAACTACCGATACCAGAAAATAAAGTTTTTATAACAAAACTCACTGTTATCGTACATATTTTCTCACTTTTTATTGAGTACTAAGACCTTCAATTGTCTCAAACTATGGAGGGAATATGAACGCGATCTGGCGAAACATAGAAGCAATTGCAGATGACATCAATGCACTGGTAAAAGTATATATGTTTATACACTGAGCTTCACATTGCGAGAATTCATTACGAATCCTGTATGTACCGTGCAGTTATAATCAGGAATAGCGGCAAACAATTGAGATCCGTTACACACTGACGAAACAAGGAACGAAGAGCAGAACGCTGCTCTTTTCCAGTCACAATTTATGTTTTGCGCACGCCACATTGAAGGATCGTATCAAAAGCTCTCTTTAACTGTCTTGGTAATGTGACCTTGCATTCCTCATTCGATTACGACAAAAGAAAACTGGACCGGATAGTCATGAGTCGGATACTCAGGAGTGTTGTGTAAACATTTTCGATGCATTATTGTTGATAGATTAAAACTAAAATTTGATAATGAATTGCGCCATTAGAAGACCAAGTACCAAATTTCATTGATTTTTCTTGTTGGGTTTTTGCGTTATCGTGTTTACATGGACCCAAATGTACAAACCGACTGACGAATAGATCAGTGACCAATTTATTTCCATATTTTAGTCATATTTACAAATTAAATTTTAAACTATTCATAAATTTTTATAGAGTTTTTTGAGTTTTCGTTTTCGTGTTCCCTTGGCACGGACAGAAAAAAAAGACATTTCCATTTAACGGAATTTCAAAATTTGACGGAAAACTATTAATTTGGTGTAAAGGCCCGTTCCAAATTTCTCCTACTTATGAAAAAGAATTTGTTTGACTTATTGTGTTCACAACCAGATAGACAGGATTCCAAAAATTTATTTTTCTAACTCATCTAAAACGGAGCGAATCATCAAATTTTCGAGTTCGAATTTTTTTGTCAATATTGTTAGGAAAATCCCTGGTTTTGATTGAAGTGGGTGTATGGTGTGAAGACACAATCAACAGGTCTCAATAGAAAAGAACTACAACGCTTATTTGAAACAAAGACTATTGATACACAGACGACAAATATGTACAGCCGAGAAGAACACAGGACAGCACACCACAACAGGCAATAGCCTAGAAGTAGAAAAATCGACCATAGCAACCTGACGGAAATCTGCAGGAGAGCGGATTACCAGAGCTTCGCTCTGCAATCTCTCCTAACGGCTGAAGTTGTCACTGTCTCTTCACTTTATCTGCCGACTGACGACCACACGATTAGCTACTTCCACGGCACGACGCTGCTTCCACATTAGAAAACAGGACTCGGCACACAATTCCGCTTAGCACTCGCTTGAGCTCCACAGCACGCTCATTCTTCATCGGACTATTCTGCCATTTATTCATCATCCTTTCTATGACTCGATACTTGGCTTCAACTCCAATCCCGTTTCCAGTTCAATTCACTTCACACTACAGCTTGAGACTCTATAATTTCCTGCCACGCTGAAGCTTAAGACTACCGGCCTTTCATAGCTTCCGGCAACCCTCTAGACCAACCAGGGGGCATTTCACTTTCCATTCGACGGATCGTGAAAATTCTCGAAGTTTCCAGCAATATTCATTTTGTCTCGAAAGTCCCCAAATTCGGCGCCAAGTTTCAAGTTTGTCACCAAGCTCTGGGATCAATGAAACTGCGCCCAGTCAGCACGGAACAGGGCAGATCGTAAAACGGTCTTTCTTACGATGACACTATTCGGGCTGTGAAGCAAAATTACAGGTTTGTAACAATATTTTCTCTTTCTATACAATAACATAAGTATGGGTTTAACAATTTTTAAAAACTATTCCTCTTCTAAATAACTTGCCACTGGACTTTTACAATAAAATAAATCAGACCATGTTTCAAAATAATGGATTTTGTTATCATTTAGTAGTAATAAATTGGTTGAATATACTGCTCCGAAATTAAAAGTTCCGATATAGGACTTAGTCATATTAACGTACCGTTTCATAGCAACGTTAGGGTAATTTTGAGACGGACTTTGTAATTTTGAACTTAGATCAGATGATGAGGATAAACATGAAATGGCAACTCCCTTTTTCAAATTACTTTACCACACTGGTGGTTGGGCATTTAGCCCCAACATATTTAATGAGTACCAGATCCGCTTACATAACGGTTCATCGGTGGAATCGGGACGGATCGGTTTCAACCTGTTGTCTAGGATTTCGGTTACGAATGAATACAGCTTTCAGTCAAAATTAATATGGATAATGTTACACACACACACACACACACACACACACACACACACACACACACACATATTGCGCCAAACTAAACATATAGTGCTTTAACCGAATCTATTTTGGCCTCCCAACTCGTGTCGTATAATGATTTAAGCGTAACGTTTAAATGCTTTTGTAGAATTTCCCCTCTCTTTGAAAATGCAGAAAATAAGCAATACAAACGTTGCAATATCGAAAAAAAAATGCACAGCATATATTGCTAGAAGGGGTATTGCAAATTAATAAATTAATAGAGTGGCAGGCAGTGCACGTAAATTGCATGAGGATATAGAGTAATTATTTTGGATTGTGCCCTTTTTTATTTCTATTTCAGGATGCCACCATTGTCGTATGCCTGACCACTACAATCCATAATATCTCAATCAAGCTCACTTAGAGCTTTTGCTGGTCCTTCTCCGGTCACATCAGCTACTTTGATAAACCCTAGAAATGACTCATATATATTTAATCTTTTCTCTCGAAATTTACATACCTAATAAAGACTAAAGTCTGTTTTTTAAGGGTAATGCCAGAGGAAGAATACATTTGTATACTGAAATACGGGTCTGACTTTATATAATTAGCCTTTTATTTCGTCCTCTCTTCTTTCCACCCCGCCATTACCGCTCAGAGCATTACTTTAGTTCTTAATCATGCTGGGACTCCCTCAATCGTGGGGCCCCGTTACCAGGTCCGGCATTCTGGGAGTTGCGGCGGATGCTAAGTACCGGAAACCCGCGATTAAGTGTCCCCCATCATAATTAAAACTAAAATAATAAATAGTGGAATGGGAAAAAGTGAGGAAGAAGTTTAATGGAACGATGGATAGGTTTTCAAATATACGAAGCTTACAGATATATTACAATTTAGCGTAAGTTTGCAACTTATTATAAACAGCATGACAGTTCTTTATGTTTATAATATGAAATTGTTATTTTTTTTAAAAAATATATTAACTGTGTTAAAAATCTTCTTGGTATTGGCAGGTTATAATAAATGCGGAGCGCTCTTTCTGCAAATTAAAATGAGTAAAGAATTGCCTTCGGTCGAGCATGTGTTCAGAACGCTTGAATGCACTTGCTATAACTAGGCACTGAAAAAGGAATTGCAAAAAATTCTTAATTTTCTGATGTCATTAATTGAATCGTAGAAGCAAAAGCACGCATTAAATAAGCATATAATAGTAATATGTTCTTGTATTTGTATTTATATTTACTTGCAAAAAATTTAGGCTCCTAATTTTTTTCTTGCCCCGGGGCCCTCTCATAGGGAAGGCCGGCTCTGCCCGTTGCATAGCATCAGCCGCACACCTCAGATTGCCATCCTCCCTGAGCAACAGCTTGAAAATATTAGAAGTAACCCGTGCCTTGAAAAATTCTGCCTACCCCTGATTTATGACATCATTGTACTTATTTTAACCCAAAAACAAAGACATTGCGAAAACGTTAATTAAACTGGGAGGCTCTCTAACCAGTAAGATAGATCTAAAGCGAATGACAAGATAAAGGAACTGCAACTAATTTAATTATTATCTTTTATTTTTTGATTACCATAATGTTACAAAGATCGCATTGATTGGAGATAAGACTCGTGCATATCATGCAGCGTGAAAGTACACTACTCTTTTCTCATAAATATTAATAATCTGTAATGAAAGGAGAAAAAAAACGAGTCGAATATCAGTTCTATAGCATCACGAAAGGAAAAAAGAAAAAATTCCAACAGCGCTTTTTTTTTTCAAGAACGGTAAACTATGCTTTGGAGTGCTGTTATCAGTTGACAGTCTCCGTTTTCCTTTGATTCGCTTGTCAACCGGATGTATTAAATCGATAAAGAAAGTGGCATCGGCTGGATAGAAAAAACGCACGTTCCGACGGGAGATAATCGTCTGAAGTGAAAGGTAAATTCGCGTCCGATTATGTGATTCTTCGCTTTGATAGGAATCGCAATCGGCGATAGAGAGTGTGATGCAGATGAATATTTTTACTTATTTGAATCAAAAGAGATTTTATAGATTAAATTATCAGTAATTGTATGAAATAAATTACAAAAGGGCCTACCATTAACTGTAAAGTCGATAGCCAGAAGCTAAATGTAAGGGAGAACGGTGAAAAGGGCGATTTCGCGCAAGGACAGTTTTCTATAATTTAAAAAATGGAGGACAGCTTTAGGTTATCTGCCTTCACAGTGCAAGAGATACATGTTAGAATAAGCCCCACACGCTCTAATTTTTCGGGGTTTTTAGAATATTCTCAGATATTGAAAGGAATTATTTTTTTTTCCTATAATTTTGGATTTTCCTGTATTTTTAGGTTTTAAGTACAGGATCATTTTATAAACTTCAACTTTAAATAAACTTTCATTTGCAAACAATGTCTAACTTAGACGGGGGCATATGTAGCAGTTACCCTCCCCCACATCAGAGGAGACCCCCAAATAGTCAATAGCTCTTGTCAATTTTGTTATATAACTATAATGAAGAGAAAAACATAAATACCTCGATAAAGTTCAGTTCGTTATTACCTAGGTAGTGTAACAGAGGGGGGGGGACAAAGAAGTTTTTTCTCCGGGCCCCAATTAAACAAAGTCCAGCCCTACTTGCAAATATTGAAGTACACAGAGATTTTCAATTCAATGTCATTTTTTTTTAGGCATTTTAACAAATTTTATTTAAAACAGTGCTGGACATATTTCCATAAATGTTTTGTTTCAAAAGTCAACGAAGTCGCTAATGCCGAGATTAAAATCTCTTAATCGGTATTTGCTTCGACCATCAGCATCTTTTATAACTAAAACCAGCGGAGGTAATCTCCAAAAATCATACTCTATAATAAAAGTGTTGTATTAGAGAACACCTTTAATTATCACCATTAGTGTTTAATAGTTACGAAATATTCACTTTTATAAAGAATTTGGCATTTTTACCAAATCTATCGTGAGATCTTTGGCGAGTTTTTGGAGTGATTAATCCCTGGAATGATGTTAATGGTATTCAAAAATCGAAATCGTGTTTTAGACGTATTTTACAGAATCGCTTGAAAAGAAAATTAGACACAGAACTGGGCCGCGGTCGCCGGTTGGTAAGGACTCGTCGTGTGAACCGTAAGGTTTCTGGTTCGAGTCCCGATTCCACCGAAGAACAGTCTTGTAAGGGTATCTGTTGTACATTAAATCCGTTAGGGTCAAACGTCCTCCCACTGGTATAGAGTGTTATGGAGAGGTAAGTGCCACCTCAGGTGTCGTCCTCCTCATCTGAACGCTGTTCAAAATTACAAGGTCTGCCCCAAAATAACCCTAGTGTTGCTTCATAATGGGCCGCTAATATAACTAAACTAAACTTGACACAGAACTACGCTGTCAGAAAACTTCATATTAAATGCTATATATTTAAGTCTTTGCGGTTTTGAATTATCGCGTTAACACGATTCTAAAATACAGAGCGACAAATTGTCAATCCCTAGTTGGAATTTGACTCAAGATTTGAATTGACATCTATACTGTCGTGTTAAATTTGTTTTCCGATTCTTAGTTATCTAGCTCTTTTCTTTGTGCAGTTTTCGAGTTAGTCTATATTTGGAACAGGTGGACAGACAGACTTTCCCTGATCGGACTCAAAATTCGATAAAAAGCTTCAAATTTGGTGTAAAGACTTTATACAAAATTTCATCAGTCTAGCTCAAAGCGTTCTTATCTTTTGTGACAAATAAGCACAATGCCGAAAAATTGCTTATCTGTCGTGATGGTCTAAAATCTGAAAATTCGTTAAAATCTCAAATTTGATTTTTTTTCTTTTATATTTCAAAACCTTTTCTATGTTCGTATACAAGAAAATAACAATTTAGGAAATTTTGTCATTTTGCCTCGCCCTGAAGTATTTTCCACTATCAGGGTGTATCCTGCTCAGGACCTTATATGCTGAGTTCTATGCCCTATAATTATAAAACCACAGTCCACATTTTTGAAGGTTGCGTAACTCGAAGAAATACCGCTCGTCTGCGCCTCAAACGGATTTATTTACCTAGAAATAGTCTAGATCCAGTTCTCACCCAGGAATAAGGAGCGACGAGCGCTTACGTGACTGATCGAACGTACTCCGGACAGGAGGAATCTCGTCAGGTTGCACGTTTGTTATTTGGGATTTCATTGTTTACAATGACTTCAATTAAACATAAATGAAAAATAATTCACTATAGTTTTCATAAAAGTATTGCGTTGAATACTTTAAATAGTATAAAACAAATGCAAAAAATATAGTAATATCGATAGTACTTAATGGGGTTTTGTACAAAAATAAAAAATCAGGAGTGTCTGCCCCCTCAACTTTGCCTTCACATTTACATAAAAAAATCATTTTTAACATATGCCGTATAAATAAAATTAATTTTAAAAAAATGTAGATATTATGCAACTAAGTTCGCTTAACTGGTATCAACCAAATGCTTTAAAAGAATTTAAAATTATCTTTTACTTTAATGGTTGATTCTTTTGTTTCTTATTACTCATTTGTGTTTTGATACTGTAAAACAATAATTTTGAAAAACTATGATTCGAAAAAAAATTTATTCAGTAAGCTTTTTTTTTTCTTAAGTTATTAGCTTCATATTTGCACGAATTCACAAATATGGAGGGTACCTATGCTTTAACGAATTCGTCCAAAAACTTAATCGTAAATTTACAATTATAGTAATATACCAAATTTCATCCATCAGGTACTAGCTTTTTTGAGTTACTATCTTGAAATTTGTTTAGACACAACGCATCATCGATGGAGTTCATCCAAAATTTAATGGAAATCCATTATTTTATAGTTCACATCAGATACCGAATCTCGTGTGTCTAGTTTGAGTCATTTTTGAATTGTCATCTTCAAAGATACATAAAGTTAATTCCGAAAGAGATTCCCCCCTCCCCACCCCTCCCCCCTCGGATTGCAAAAAACATCTGCTAAATCGAGTATAAACATTGTGGCTCTAAGCCATACGTATTATGAATCTATCGAAAATGTCCGTCTGGCTATGTGAGTCAAAGATAATTCAGAAACACTCTTAGCTAAACAAATGAAATTTAGTGCATAGTCAGTATTCCAAATTTATCGATTTTTATAGAATTTTGATCAAATCAAAATAAATCCTGTACACTTTACAGACAAATTGTCGATAAAGTGTACAAGGCATTAAAGGACCCCAAGAAACCGCAAGAGGGGTAAAACGGGGGGAACGCGTGTCCGCCCAGGGTCATTGAAACACGGCTTTATACAGATCAGGCGGGAATCCGTCACTGGAGAGAATCTGGAACATAGAAATTCATAAAAATTTCGAATTTAAATATTTTTACGATTAGAATATTTTGTATACAAATAATGACAATCAAAAAGTTTAATATAAAATAAGAAAAAAAAACTTAATTATGTGATAACCTAATTAAGCTGATTTTTTTGAACAAAATGCAAAAACTGCCCTAGTTGCGCATTTAAATTTATTTGTAAAAGATGAAGAGATGTGCTGAAATTTCAACAATCTAAATCGTTAAATTATTTAATTGCAATCCGATTAATTTACATTTATCACTCTTTGGTGATTGGATTCTAATGAATGGATCGCAGTGATTCTAATGAATGTAGCTGACAGCAAAATTGCAATTAATTGCCTTTTAAATCAAGTATCTTTTGGAGCACGGGCATCAGCCGCCTGTGATTATTATGCAGAAATAACTGGTTCGGTTAGTTTGATCGTGGTTTTATGATTACGAAACGGGTGAACTCTTACGATGTCATCTGACGAAAAGATTAGATGCACAAATTCGGCTGAAAGTGTCGTCACCAGGATCTGATCATCGGGAGCGATTAATGATTATCTAAGTTCTCTTCGATCTCTTTCGCCATTTATCGAATTTCAAGAATGAATTCGCAAGATTACTTTTATTCGTATTTTTAAAAAAGTTAGCTTTCATAATTTCCTTTTGGATTCTAAAATTATTTTATTCCGGTTCTGGAACTAGCTAGGGGAATGGGTAAGGGGATGTAGGCAAAAATAGAAAACAAATAAAATAGTTATAAAAATTCAAAAATTTTCAAAAAGAAAAAACAGAAATTGTTAAGAAAAATTGTTACTGATATTTTTTTCCACTTTTTATTTCAGGCTGATTTATGTACACTGGTAAGCATTAAGAAAACAATATTCTACATAATCAAAATTTCAGTTGATTAATATATGTTGAAGAAGTTCTGAAGACTAATATTTTATTAAACAGTCTGTCGATGCTATTAGCCATATTTAATAAAATATTTGGGTCACGATGGCTTGACTTTGTAGTCTCGGCTTCAAAACCTGATTTTTCGGGACCCGAATCCACCAAGGAACCGTCTTCTAAGCAGGTCTGGAACGTGCTAAATCCATCGGGGCAAACGTCCTGCCGTGGTGTGGGAGCTTGGAGATGGGGACGCTAGTTCAGGTGACGTCCTCATCATCTGACCGTTGTCCAGAATTGAAAATCTGTCCTAATATAACCCTAGTGTTGCTTTAAAATGGGACGTTAATATGACTAAACTAAACTAAATTCACTAAAATACGAAAATCTACTCGTTTGTGAGTAAAACCGACCGAGTTGTGAAGTTTTGAATTTCATTTTTTAAGTCAATCAATGGCTATCTCGAACAAACATCACGCATTGATTAGTGGTTATTCCTCAAAAACTTAATGAAATAAGTTTTGATTGACATAGCATACCTCACATCCTGTATAAACGGAAACAACTATCAACATTAAAGGTTCAATACCCTTCTAGTTTAATCTGTCCCAAAATTTTAATATTTATTCAAATTCATTCAATATTTTTTTCTTTTACATAAAATTTGTTTTATTTTTCTTTATTTAGTTTATACAAACACTTTTGCAGCAAAGAAAAAGAGAAATAAAAAGGTTTCGAAACTACAAAATTATTTTGTTTGCGATATTATTCGCGTATATAATTCGATTTTATAATGAAGTCAATTTATAGCTGTATTATGTTTTGTAAATGTCTTTTGTTAAATTCACTTTCTGTTGGACATTTTACAGGAGAAAAATTGACGGCCCCATAACATCACGAAAAACAGGATACTACGTAGCGATATTGCATACTAAATAGCGATATTAGATGATATTATGTACAAATATTATAAAGAGATCTTATATAATGGAAAGCATGATACCATATAGTAATATTGCATGCTGGAAAGCATGATACTATATAGCGCTATTATATCATGAAAACATGATATTATACAGCAATATTGCATGATGTCACATGATGGAAAGCATGGCATTATATAGTAATATTACATGATGTCACGTGATGGGAAACATGACTATATAGTAATATTATAAAATGGAAAACATGACACTATATAGCAATATTACATTATGGAAAACCTGATAATATATAGCAATATTACATGATATTACATTGTGAGGTTACATGATGTTATTATATCGATACCATATGGTATTACATAGCACTGTTATATAATATTACATACTGATATTAAATGACTTGCTTCTTATATATAGGAACTTGCATAACAAAGATAGTGAGTTCCAAAAAGTTCCCATGGGTTTTTTTTCACGTTAAATGGTCAAAAGAATAAAGCTTTATAATCGGTTAATGCGAAAAATGGCCTGTAGTCCCGTAAACCGTTAAAAAAAACTTATTATTGGGTGAGTTTCAGATATTATTAAGAGGTTGTTATCCCCGCGATTTTCCGCCGTTTTTATTTTTGATACTTACAATTTTTATCATTTTTAGTCTTCGGTTCGTTTGAAACTATTCCAACACTTACACTATTTGACGTTCCTGCTTCTTCCAGTTTAAGTTATCGCTGGCTATAATGCAACCCATTCACGTATTCATGTTATTTTTCTTTGTTCCTTCCCTTTCTCTATTGATTCCATCGGTGGTTTACTTAAGTGTTTTATAACACTCCGCGGGGCTCCTACCTGAGAATTATGCCATTCTAATAGATCACGTAAGCAAAGCGGCAATAGCTGTAAATTCCTCCATGTTAAGTCGACATGTTAACATAGTCACGCCGATACAGTGGCATATGTTTGGACAAACAATGAGAAGGATAAATCACGGTCCCGTAAACGTTTTCCGCAGACTCCAGACGGGGACAGACGTTGGAAGCAACGGTTTAGTTTCGGCTTATTCACCTGCGTTTCCTTTGAATATATTCCAAATGAGAAAGGAGGATGTTCCTCTCTGTGTGTGCATCTGGGCTTCATTGTCATATCGCCTGTGAATATAGAGTCAGATACTCAATTTTACATTTGAAGATATTTAGACTTTATCGACTGCATGTTATTCTGAGGCCTGTTTCTACATATCATACGCATATGTTAAAAGTTATTTAACAGTGATTTTTTAAAAAAATATTTTTTGTATATGTAGTAAAGAGAAAGTACAGTAATCGTCAAAAAAATTCTCCACATTTTAGACCCCACTGACTTCCGGAAGACACACGCACATTTTTTGGAAAATGTCGGTATCTTTATTTATTACAAAGATAACTCAAAAACACATAGAGCTAGAAAATTGAAATTTGATGTGCCTTCTTTACATCAAATTAATGCATTTCTATCGAGTTTTGAGTGAAAGTTGCTCAGGAAATCCGTCTGTCCGGTTGTTCGAATATAAATTAGCACGATAATTACAAAATGAAGATAATTAGGTAAATGCAATTCGGTACATAAATTTAACATGTCTAGAGTAGACTTCTGTCACATTTTCTGCCAAATCCAATTACGAGTTGACTGTCTGTCGGTCTGTACTTTCAGAAACATGCAAACGCGACAATTCAAAAATGTTGAAACAAATATATAAAATATGTGGCATTTTGTCTTTACAGTAGCAGTTCTGTGACGAATTTTTGTTTCACATATTTGAGAAAAAGAAGTCTTAAACACAAATTCGATTTTCGGATACTTTTAACGCATTTCAGAAATCAATCGTCAAATAAGTCTTTAAAAATGGCGTTAATTTAGCAAATTCAAAATTAATATTTTGTGACTATTTGTTGCACGCCAAGATCACGTAAGATCAAGTTTAGTAGAGAGTATTTGAGGAGTTTTTCGAGAAACCACTTTCTTTGGTTTTGGAACAAGAACAAAAATATAAATCGGAGAATATTCTTTGAAATATATATACATTTAAATTAATAATCAGAGCAGCATTTTTCGACAGCCGTTCAGCAAAAAGAACTGTAGCAATATCATCTCCATTTGTAAAATTTTCTCTTATTTGAAGCAATTCAAAAGTTCCAACGGAAATTGTATAAATAATTATGTTGCTCTAAAATTAAAAAATAAAAATACGATTTCAAAATGATAAAATCAAGAAACAATATGAGAAGTAAATGAACCGAACTTTTAAAATTTAACATAAGCGTTATTATTTATGCTCAGTAACTAAGAAACTATTAACGCTTAGATCAACGGGATTGATCCCCCCTGAATATTTTTCGCTTAATTCATGGCCGCACGGTGGCCTGGTGGCAAGGTCTCGTCTTCGGAACCGGAGGGTTTCAGGTTCGAGATCCGATTCCATCGAAGAACCGTCGTGTAATCGGGCCTGGTGCTCGCTAAATCCGTCGTGGGAAACCGCCTTCCCGCTGGTATGGCGTGGAAGCTGGGAGATGAGGATGTCAGCTCAGGTGTTGTCCACGTCATCTGATCGCGATTCAAAATGACGAGGTCCGTCCCAAATTACTCCTAGTGTTGCTTTAAAACGGAACGTTAACCGCTTAACAGTTTTGACCCGTATGCCGTACTTACATCGATTTATCAAATTTTGATGGTTGTAAACAAAAAATAAGTCATTCATGACAATTATAATTCAGTAGTAAAATGACTTCGAATACGTAGATAATCAAAGCATTCCATGGATTTCCATTTGAATCCAAATAAGAAAATATTCCCGAAATAGAAGGTGCCATCTTATTAGATAGTAAGGAAAATAAAACAGTTAAGGGGGTAGTATAACCAATTAAACTCGCCTAATTCCTAATAAAGATTTTATCCCCTATTAAACTAGGGCCATGATGTCACAAGCATCAAAAGTTTTGTGTATTATTATTTTGCTTTTCTATGAAGTACATGAACATTTTGTACCTTTTGTTTTAATAAAAATAATAATAAAAGAAATTAGCATGTATCTTGTACCTTTTTTGTTTTTTTCGACTGGTAGGAATAAAAAGTTGAAGCGTAAACCTCACTATTAACACCACCACTACTTGCCAAATTTCATTTATTTAGGTTATTGTATTTTTTGTGTTAAGTGATTTTCATGAGTACAAAAATGTAGACTAACAGACAGTCAAACCCCTGGCAAATTTAATTCAAAATATGCATCTACATTTATACGCTTTGATAGGAATTTACATTTATACTCTTAAGGTACGTTCTAAATTTATTCATTAATAATTTTGTTATGAAGATCAATTTCATTCTGATAAACATATAGAACAGTTTTATCTCAAAATGTTTTATATAATAACCACCTATCAAATCATCCACTGATCTTAAATTGTTTTTGAATTACAGTATTCAAAGATAGAGCGACAGACAGACGGGCATTGATTCCAAAATAGTATTTTTCTGACTCACGGTAGTCTAAAAGTCGAATTCTCTAAACTAAATTGAATTAATATAATATTTATTTAATTTACTGTATGTAATAAATATTATATTAATTGAAAATATATAATATTTTCTGTTTAGGAAACATCGTTCACGGAAAAGTAAAAAAAAAAAAAAAAATTAATAAAAAAAAAGTAAAAAAATATTTTGCCTCCAAAAAAAAAAGAAAAGGATAATTTGCAAAATGTCAGTTATAAATCTAACAAAAAGCTATCTAGAGTTTTTCTAATTAAATTATGGACGGAAAAATTAAAAAGAATATCAATTATTACACAGTTTCTTGCGGAACAATTTTAAAGCATAATTTTCAAAATTGGAATTGTAAATTCTAAATTCTCTGCAAATAAAACCGCTGAAACCAGCCAGCTGATTCGACAGTCAAAGCGAGCTGATCCGGATTTCACATTCTTTGCAGACGATTTCCTTGAAATTTTTGATTCTTTCAGCACGAGTTTTATCAATGCGGCAGTTTCTCCCTTTTAAGAACGCCGACGGCCGCCTCTGCGGACGTGGCTGCTTGGCTTCGAGGAGGAAAAGCAAATGTTTGAATAGGCAACAGGTGTCGAAATGTTTTAAAATTTGCATTGCGGTTTATTTTTCATTTTCTACAGATGAGACAGTACGAATGAGGAATTTTCCTCAAAATCCGCAAATTTACTCAAAAGAAACAATTATTTTGTGTTGTGAAATTATATTACTGATTTCATTTTTTGAAAGATTACTACCGCATTTATTGCATATATTTTATTCTACGCTTGAGTTAGTAAGACCTAAATAATAAAATCCTGCAATATTTGTTTCCGATTTTTTTAATGCTGGAAGTGAAATAAATGTTACATTTTCAAAATGAATAATTTTTTTATTGATTCAGAATCCAATAATTTTAATGATGCAGATAATAAGGTTCAAAATTTGCAGCACTGTTTTATAGAACAACTTTCTAACAGCCTTATTTTAACACGACCAAACTTATAGTTTGGTAAACTACCTGCCAGTTGTATGACAAAAACATTATTCAAAGCATTATGCAAGATAGACTGTTAGACCTAAAGCAAGTTAAATTCACTCATAGTTACTTCTTGAGTAATAATGGCATTTTAAAAAAGTACCTTTCAAAATTTTAATTCGTATTTTATTATAAATTATTCAAAATTTTAACATTTTTCCTCAATGTTTACTACGTACGCAATTGCACATTTATACATCCCTTTAAAATTCAACGTTGGTTTGAAAATCTGAATTGAATAAAAAAATAATTTATTAAAATTACTTTTTAAATAACTTACAGTTAAATTGTTTTGAATTAAATTAATTAAATTTTAATTTAACCTAATATTAATTTTATTTCTGCGCAATATTTTCTCTGTTTTTACAACTAAACTTCACATGCGTAGTCAGTCCTTAGACATTTGCTGGGGGAATTCACGAACACACAGTGGACACATTTCTTTGTTTCTTTTCTTCTACCTTCTCGAGTACGAAAGATGGAAAGAGTAAGTACTGTAATTGTCGAAAAATTCAAATTCCAGATTTTAATAAATCCCCACGTTTTAGAGCTCACTGAGTCCAAGAAACATATTTTTGAAATTATATTTGTCTACCAGTTTCAAATTTGGTATAATACCTTTACATCAAATGTATATGTTACTATTAAATTTTGAATGAAATACAGGAAGTTTGTCCTAATGCTTGATAGCACGATTAATATAAATTCATAAAATGTAGTACAATGTTAGGAACTACAGTATAGATCTGTATCGTGACTGCGTCTGTGCATATATAAGCTAGTTGAAGAGCATTGGATTCGCATCCCTTGGGCTGCAAGTTCGAACCCACCCGCCGAAGACTCTCCGTGTGCGCGGTGACTAGCGGACGTTAAATCTGTCGTGATCACAAGGTCCTCCATGTCGACAGTACTGCTTCATTGGTGGTACTGGTTCAGAGGCGATCTCTGTTCCAAATCTGTTGTTGAATGAATGAAATGCATGAATGAAGTCCGACCCATAAAAAGGGTTTGTGACGTTTGTGTGTAGCTAAGTCGTACTCTTGGACCTAGTGTGCAGTACTGAAAAACAAGAGACTCTCAGTCGGCTTAAATCGCTGACAGGTCTGCCAGCGGGCTTGAAAAGTGCCATCAGTAACAACAACAACAATAGATCTGTATCAAATTTGAAATGAAACCTTTTAACAGGTTGACCGTTTGTCGATCTGTAGATTCTAGAGCATACAAATGCAAACACAAAACTCCGAAACGCAACAATTTAGATAAACAAAATTTTGTACTTAATTTTGTTAAAAACATAGAAGTTGTGTGTCAACTTTCGAATACGATTGGTCTATAAATTTCTTAGCCGTACTGATCGTAAAAATCTGAGCTCTACTAGCATTCGCAGTCTCATTTAAGTTCTATTATTTTTATGCGGTTGCAAAGAGGACAATATCCTTGATAGAAAGTATCTTTTAAAACGTTTAGCAGACGCCACTCCCGTGGTTTCCTTTTTATCTGTTAGCCAATTTGGACCTCTTCTTAAATCCACAAATTGTGAACTTATTAAAATCCACACCCAAATCCATCCAGAATGCGTTGCTGGAAATGCAAGGATGTTTATCATTCAATTACTTTCCCAATTCATCAAAGACCGGCTGGCCACGCCTTCGGGCGATGGGCAGTTCTCTCGGCCATTTGAAGCGAGAAGGATTGCCAGCTACAGGTTCGAAGCTGTCACCGCTCATTTCATTCAGTTTTGGGGAAATGGATGGCTTTGATGCGCTTTTTTAAGAGTTCTACTGTAGAATTTTACATACAGCTCAATTTCTTTGAATTCAGATAATTGAAAAATACGAAAAACTCTTACAATTGAATGAGACAGTACCAGACAGGCATAAAACATTGTTTAATGCTTGACCTTATGGTAAATATCTATAAGATAAGTATATACATATAATGCAAATTTGTGTTATTGATGGGGCTATTAAGAAATGGTTATCACGCTGTTTGTAATGTTTTTTTTTAATATGAAACAACCTGTTACAAGATTGTTATTATAAAGTACCTCTCTTCCATCATGTTTGAGGAAGGGCCCTGGACAATAGAAACTTCCTGGTGGCTTTACCCGTCCCAAGCTTTAAAATGCCTTTCTGTTTATCTATTTCAAGCTTATCTTACAAAATTTTTGTTTTAGTATATTCCGTAAAAAAATGTACAAGCAATTTTATAAATAACTTTATAAAGATCACAAAATTTTTTTACGCATTCTAAATTATATATATATTAATGTATCTTGTTCCAATTTTCAATCGTTGATGAAATAATTTTTATTCATCCACTCGAATTCAAATACCTTTTTTAAAACTTGTAGTGGCTGACGCTAGATGTTAATATAGTTTCCTCAAATATTAATTTATTCAATAAATTTGATTAATTTTTAACACTTTAAATAGAATTTTAGTAGTTTGTAATAACAACTCCCGTAAACAGGCTGTAAGTAATCCGATCGGTTAAATGCGAGGTTTTCGGCATTTTTCAAGTGAGGTTGAAGATTGCGAGTTCGATTATTGTGAAAATCAATTGTTTATATTAATTGTAATCATTTAATGAAAAGTAGTTAAAACAAGATTTTTTGATGATCTAAGTAGGAATTGACATAATTTTTTTATTACTTATTATTTATAAAGGGCCATATATATTTTTGGAATTATAAAATACCATTTACAAAACTTAAGAATGCCAAAAAACTATTAATGTTACTAGTAGAACAATGTTCCAAACTGTGAACCATATTTCATATTAATATATCTGATACGACCTTTTAACTAAATGGAAGCACATATCTAAGTAACAATGAAAACATTAAAAAAAATATCGAGGATTCTAGATGTGTGGTTCCAGAGCAAATGATTATATCGCCTATTTAATGATCAGGCTCTGCCCGGGAAGCTTCAAAAGTTAAAAAGAAATTAATTTTGCACAATGGGATTATTTCCTCTCAATTTTATTTTAGTCTTACATCCACCATGTAGCGTTTTCTATAATAAAAAGGAACGAATATGCATTTTAAATCCCTTCCCGATGACAGACTTGCTCTAACATTTGATAAGTAGGTAGGTAGGTATGCACGCTATCAGTCCAAAAGAATCCGGACAACCAATGGCATGGACTTAGAGCGTACTGAGGCACATATTAATATGATGTTGGTCCTCCTTTTGCATTGATGACGGTCTGCCCACGTCTGGGAAGACTTTCGACAAATTTTTGATAGATGACTATAGGTCATATTGACTTCCAGGCGTCCATCAGAGCTGAAATGAGTGCTTGCAGTGAGGAATGTTGATTAGGATGGCTGTGTAATCTGAGCTGTAATTAGTCACAAAGGTGTGCTATGGAACTAAGATCGGGGCTCTGAGAAGGCCAGTGCAGTTTTTGAATACCCGTTTCGTCGAACCACGTCTGTTCAAGCTTCGACGAATGAATGGAGCAGTTATCCTGCTGGAAGAGAAATGAGTCTTCTTTAAAATATTGCCATAGAGTTGGGAGTGCAGCATTGTCCAAAATGTTCCCATGCATCTCAGAGTTACTGTTTCTAACCACAGAAACTAACGGGTCCAGGCCATTTTCCATATACTCACTCACCAATATGCTTCCAAAATGCTGTCACTAAAGAAATGTTTGCCAGGCATCCACCAGACCCAGAAGCGTCCGTCCCACTCCCAGACTGTAGAGCGAGATTCATCACTCCAAAGAACAGTTCCCCACATGTCCACAGTCCAATGACGGTGAGCTCTGCACCATAGAATTCAATGTTTTACATTCTGTGGAGTGATGTTCGGCTAGTGCGCGGCTGCACGACCATGGGATCCCCAAATTTCTGTTGTTAACGAACATTTCTGTTGTTAACACTGACACCTGATGCGCTTTAGTACTCCTGAGAAATTTCCACCAAGGAGGCCTCTCGATTTTGTTTCACTGCCCTTTTCAGAGTTCTGCGGCTGCGTTCACCAAGTGCTTTCGGCCTACCAGTTCTTCTTTGTGCAGTTTCAAAGCCTTGACGTTTCCACTTCACAATTACATGATTCACAGTGGACTTAGGCTTCTGAGGAATATCCGCAATCTGGTGAACTGATTTCCCACGAAGGTGGCATCCCTCTGAACTGCCCCGATCAAACTCACTGAGCTCTTTTGACTCACTCTTTGTCTCATAAATGCATAAATACAATCTGACAAACAACTATTTTTATAGCTGTCAATTATACATCAAGTTGCATCCACCGTCAGAACCACTTTTTAAAGGGGTGTTCAGATACTTTTGGCCAGAAAGCGTATTGTATATTCGAGTCAGTGACGTAGTCACTTGCATATCATTCAAATACACTTGGGGGATTATAAGGTAAAATATGAAACTAAACTCGTAATACTTACTGCCTAGATACCAAATCTGACACTATTTCGAGAAACAAGTTTCATATAGGTAAAGAGAGACAACAAAATTGATCTAATCCAAAATTAGACATAACTTTAATGCTTCATTCTTAAGATTGTAACTAAAATTCATCCATTTTCGTTCGACGACGGATTGTAAAACCCTCCTCGTATTTGCGCATGCGTTTAATTCGTCAAAATAGGGGTGATAGGAAATATGAAGGGAGGGGATGTTTACACTTAACAAAAAAGTTAACTCGAATTACTCTCAGAATAAATTAAAATAAAATAATAAGGCCAGAAAAGACAGGATACTCCCGTACATTTGGAAAAAAAATTGGACGAAAGAGTACCTATTAGGGCGGCAATCATGGTCAAAGAATGACGAAGAATTCCGGAAATGTGCTCAACCTTCCACGTCTCACCCCTTAGTGAGATAGAATCGTCAAAAAGTGGTCGTCTCAGGATACTGAAACAAAGAGTAACAATGGGATTTTTTTATTATTATTATCATGTTTAGAAACAGAACTAGCCCCAAAGAAGTGATCCCCCCCCCCCCCAAGTCGCCAAAAGATAAATACTTGAAAATCTTGTAAACAAATTTTTTTGTGATATCAAATGTTTTTGCTTTGTTTCGTTTTTAATGAGAAAACAAAAGTGCGGGAAAACTCAAAATGGGTATTTAAACGAGCGATAACAACTTTTTAGCGGTCATTTTCATACTTAGTTCTCATCGAAACAAAGATACAGATTGTTCCAGGTTATCAAAAGATCGTGCTCACTCGGGCAGAAAATTATTTTCGCTCCCCCCCCCAAATTCTATGCGAGTGTAAGAGCAAATGAAATCAGAAAAGCAGTTGTGGTTCTCAATGTTCATATTACCATTCGATTGAAAATGTAGATCAGACAGATTAAGCAAGCCCGATTCAGTAAATGGAAGGTTATTTGAGTAATTAGCGTTACATAACTTTTAAGCCTGAAAATTCAAGGTGAAATCTTTCTCACGTATGATGCCACATAATATCACGCTTGTCATTCACAACGCGCGACGCTCATTGTGCGTTATCTCTGCCTCCTGGTTTACTATTTTTGTTTTTTGCATAATTGCATCATCTTCGTAAACTTCTACTGGAGAGCTAATTTATGGATATGATTTTCTTAACTTCAGAAATCAGAATTTCTCATCCTGCCCGGTGAGATCAATCCAAGGAACGTCGACATTGTGATGCCACGTCCGCTTTCTTTACAGAAGATGCTCAGTGGAATCTAAGATGAGATCTGCGGTGCATTTGAAGTGTGTTTGTCAAGTGTGATCGATTGACATAATAAGATAGCATTGTTTGCAGCCCGTAGAACATTTGCTGTCTGAAAATATTCCGAATGATTTTTATCTTCTATAAAACAGTTAACTTGAATTTATAAATTCAGTAGAATAATTCAAGTGTACATATCTCTAAAAAGTTCAGAACGATTCAGATGTATAATTTCATTAAGAAGTAATATATAAACTTTTCGTTGTTTATAATACAATTTGATATAATAAGAATGCTTAGTAAGAAACAAAAAGGAAAAAAATTGGTTATTATACAACATCTGCTATTAAGACAGAGAATATTTGCTACTACTTTTAAATTCAAAGAAACTTTAAACTCAAATAAGAATGTCGCACGTTTTCGTTAATCTTAACTTCGATTTCTTTTTTTAAATTCTATTTTACTGGTTATGGAAGAACGAAATTTAATTATAAATGATTATATAATAGATAAATATCTTATTAACGAGGAAATATTTTCTTGCAAGTGAAAATTAGATTACAAATATAAATATGTTTTGAAAGTTTTATAGATAGACATGTACACAGCATAAATCGCTTAATTTATTTCTTTCTTTACAGCAATGCAACGAAATGCAGAGATTTTTTTATTCATTGACAATGAAAAAAAAAATAACCTCCAAATGATATATTTAGATTAGTAAATAATTCTCCTTTTAATTAATATGCCATTATTTTTATAATTTAGAGGATGTTATTCTGCCAGAATAAAAATAAACAAATAAATAAAACAGGCGAAATAAAAATATCAGGAAAGATAAATTGCTAAAACAATCCAAATCAGCTTTGAAGACTAATCCCAAAATCGTCTGCGCGAAGATGGACAGGATATCTTGCATCTGGCAACACCCGCAGAATTCCATAAAGCTGCTTAAAAATCAAGAAAAACAGAAAGAATCCCCAGAAAAATATGCAACCTGTCTGGTGACCTCGCCGCATTTCTCCTCCCCCCCCCAAGAAGCTAAGGGAGACCAGATGAAGAGAAACAGGTTCCTTTGAAATCCAAGGGTTAATGGGGTCAGATCGGTCGGCGGCGGAATCGTTTTCACAGAAGGTGGCCTTGGATGATGAACGAGCCCAGACCGATCTCCACCCTCTCAGAGGATTCTGATATGCTCCACTTTTTCTTCAGGGGTCGATGAATTTAGTTAAAGAAATACCAGAAATAATTCCTGCAATCGAAAAAAGATCCTTTCATCGCTTCTTCATTGGCTTGCAAGATTGCGATTTTTGTAATATATTTTATTTTTTATAAAGATTAATATCTTAAAAATGATTTATAGAAGTTAGGAAATGTGAAATTGCAATAAAAGAAATGTTAAAGCGGAAAGATCCATTTATAAGTTTCTAAACTTACATTTGGAACCCTATCAGGGCTTAGTGCTATAGTGTTTTAACTGGATACACCTAATAAAGCTCATTTATTTAATAAAAAGTGTTTACTAAAATAATCCTTATTTATTTATCTATTTTGCTAGAAAAAATTTCTTCATATTTGTGTATGTTTTGAATTTTTTTTCCTTTTTAAATTCAAAATTGTCTTTTGCAAGGATTGAGAAAAATTATTTATCATCATGTGAGTACATGGTGTTGTTTTCGTTAGGGTTTTTTGAATAAATGAAGGCAACGGATAATTGAAGCTCGAAATCGCGTAGGCAATTCATAAAGCATAAATGACAGTATTCACCAACATCTTTTAATCACAAATATTTTTTTACCTGTCTTTTACTAGTATGCATTATTATTATGGATGCTTCTTTGAAAGTAGACGCGTTTTAAAAAAGTTGACCTGCTTTTAACCGGTATTTCTTTTTCAAACCCGTTTAAATTGGTTAAATTACTTAGGAAATTAATAACTTCAAAAAGGATAATGTCGTTACTTGAAATTTCAGATCGTAAATTTCATTCTTCTTTTTATTGTTTATGTTTTTAACCTTTAAATCAAAGGAAGATGGAATTCTAATAGATCTTCTTTAAAAAATATTTTCCCGGAAAAAAGGAAAATATTTATTTCCTTCCCTCTCAATTTTAAATCACTGGGATGGAGAATCAGTCGTGCTCTCAAATGCAATTTTTACGCTTGCATCCTTCTTTTTTCTGGCAACAAATAAATCTGGTTATGAATGACGTAGTAATGATACTAAAACAATTAATCAGAGAATAGCAAAATAATCTTTTGCAAGAAATCGTGCGGTGCGGTTTTTAAATAGAAAAATTTGTTTGATAATATTTTTAAACATAAGGGAAAAGAATAAGAACAGAAAATATTATCTTTAGTAAGTTTCTTGCATAGATAATGCAAATTTTTTTTAAAAAAAAGTGAATACAAAATAGTTACACTAAACTAAAAAGTAATGTTCTAAAAAGTAAAAGTAATGTAATGAGAGCTCATATATATATTGGAACTTATTGCCTTTTCAATATTGACATTTAAAGTAAATGACATTTCTTACTCTTCCTTTTTAATATTTGCTTGTATATTTTCCAATGAAATATTAATAAAAAATTCACTGACATTTTGAACTTATAATGTAGACAACAAAAGTACTTATAAGAAAAGATTTTAATTAGTAGGTAATTTAAATCAGACGAGATAGGATGCGAATTTCTCTGGTTGTGTTATACTACGACAAAGTGCGCCATCTATTGATAATAATTGGTACGAAAAATTTGATAGAAAAGAAAAATAAAATTTATTACTTTCAGTTGCATATTAATATTCCTAGAAAAAGCAGAAAAACAGAAGACGAAGTCATAGAAAGTTTCAAAATTACAAAATTCAATTACAAAATGCGAAAAAGAGGAAAATGTCAAACTTTTGTAATGCATTAATTATAATCGTAGTTTAAAAAAATATATAGTGCCAGAAATATAATTAAGCATTCCTTTAGGTTGTTCTCAATGTAAAGTAATTTATTTGTTGTAAAATAATTGTTGTATATTGTTATTTAAATCTATGTATGCACTATGCATTAAAAAGATACAACCATTGAGACTGTTTCAGGACAATGACTGCCATCTGTTGGATGCTGAATAAACTAACTACTACGGATTCAAACTCGGATAAGTAAACCGATAAAAAATAAAAATAGCACTACTACTATTATTATTTTTTGTAATTTATTATTTTTCTTTATTATTCTTTAAGATGATTACAAATCATGATTCCAAACAAGGAGAAAGCCTCGTTTTGCATGGGCATAGTACTTTATTAAAAGAAAATGACCGCTAATGCTATTTAATATTTTGTTTTAAATAATTTCAATAATTGCTCTCTCACCAGGTAAAACAAACATGTCACTCAAATTATTGAGAAAGAAAGCAATAATAATAATTTCAAAATTACAATAATACATAATTCTTTAAAAAATTATAATAAGATTACCACCTGTCTAAAGCAAACTATTACAATATTCTTTGTACAGAAAAAAAGTTTTTTCATTTTAATTAAGATTTTTCAGATAAGCAGTCAGTGTTGTTTTTATAAATTTTTTTCCACATAATAAATGATTGTTCATAAGAAATCACGTTCTTCAGATAAATAAAAATAGAATTATTTCGTTTGATGATTAATCAAGATCCTTTTATTGCAATATTTACTAGTGTTATCAATCATTAAAAATTCAATTTAATTAAAGCAAACGTTTTAATGAAGGAAAAATATTTTATATAAATATTAAGTAATAGTACTTTTCCAAATTCCTTTCTGGATTATTTTATTTCCAGCCGCACTTTTTTAATAAAATAAATAAATAAAGTCTTTCCGATTTCTTTTCTTGTTTTTTTTTTTTTTTCTTTTTCTTATTCAAATTTTGAAATCTGCTTCCGAAATTACTGTTATTAAATGTGTTTTCCCAAAATAATGTTAACACATCAACCAATAATTTTTTGTAATCTAACAATCGCCTTTCGAAATTCTCACAAAGCTCATAGTTTTTCCTCCTTTTCTCTGTATTTGAAGGATACATTATTTCATCAGTTCTCTTAAAATATTCGCGCTGAATGTCATTTCTAAAACTATTTCTTGAAAGGAATGACCTTTCTGAAAGAATCATAATGACGGGCTATCACTTGCAAAAATCACTGAAGCGGTTTTAAAATCGCTTGTATTTTTGTCGTTAAATCATGCGTAAAATTTTTAGGTCAAAGCAAAAGTAAAACGCACACCTTGGTTCTGTTCCTAATTTGGCGAGTTTTTCGTCGAATGTGAAAAATCCCACTCACGTAACGTAAGCCGGATATTGCGTCATGTTTGTTAATTCGGTAAAAATCTCTATAGTATTTTGTTTCTTATTTATTCTTCGGGAGGCGGAAAAAAAGCAAAGTAATGTGCGAATTATTTATAAATGCCTTTTTTTTCATGTTAGGTATAATAATTGCAGCATCATTTCAATGAGTCAAGATACAACATTTTTATTGATTATTGCATCGAAATGGCAGTTCTTCGAAAGAGATTTTTTTTCTCAGAATAAAAAAATATCTGCAGATCCATGATACTGACGATTGTTCTTTTTCGTATTTTTTCTAATCAAAATAAAAAGAACCAAACGATATATTATAACTACTACAATAAATGAAACTAAAAATCTACCAGAGTTGAGATATTGCTTTATTAGTGCTAATCGAGTAAAAAGTCGTTTTTTTTTTTTACTTATTCACAGCTTTAAATAAAACTGTTACGAATAAGGTTTTTAAAAAATTTCTTTCGTTATGTTTTCCTCGCATTAAGTTTGATGAACTGTTTTATCATTTTTATGAATTAAAATTCAATTTTTTTATTCTATATTAAATATACAATATTATAAATTTAAATATCTTTCTCTAAAGTTGTGAAAGTAAAGAAATCCACAAAAAGAAATTGGAATTCAAAAGAAAGATAATTTATAAAAGAATTAGACCGTTTTTTTATTTATAAAATTACCTTTCTATTTACTTTTTCCAAATTAATTAAAAAATTATTGATTTTAACAGACCGCTTGACTTTTAGCTTCCGAACCTGGAACATATATACTTTGAAAAATGGAAAAATGCATCTCAAGGATTTTTTTTTTTGAAATTTCAATTAATTAAAAATTAAGTTGAATGTGGGGTTTTACCTTGGTAACTTCCGAAAATATTATTGCTCAAAAATGGCGTTCATGCTATTTCAAAATTAAAAACATGTCTTTTTAATGATATTAATGAAATAGTTCGTCAAATTTCTCCTGCATTTCAACAATTTATTATTATTTTTTTATCTATTTTCCGGCAGGTAGTTAGATTGTAGCCCTAACTCTCAAATTATTTTTTGTTTGTTTCCTCAAAATATTTAATCTCTTGATTTTCTTCCCATCTTTTAAAACTAAAGAAAAATTTACAGCGTGACATCTGAGTAGTTTTGCAAAGGCTAATTTTAAAAATAAAAATTATAATATTTTAACATTTAGAAAAATGAATGAACCACATACTATTTATCTTTTTATCAATGCTATGTTGTAATGGGTTTGGTCCCTATTAGAAATGCTTACGTAACCCAACTTTATTTAAGTACGACAATTAAAATAACACGGTTTTAATGATGTAAAACAATATGATGGAATCATGATCAAAAAGTTATATTTAAAAAATTTATCTGAAAACAATCATAACCAAACAAACATACAAATATTTTTAACCAGCTGTAATAAAATAATACAGAAAATAATTTAGTATCTAATACTGAAGTGTAATTACGTTAAATTAAAATAAAATTCCGATAAAAACAGAGTAGAAAATTACAGTTTCAATTCTTCACATTTAAAATAAATTAAGCAACTCTTTAATTTCTCATACAATGATCATTAAGATGAATGATTCATGTATCAAACATTTCAAAACCTTAATGAATAATTTTTGATTATTCGTACCTTGAATATTTGAAAAGTTATTGAATTCTTGAACGAAATGAATTTACATTAATTTTAACGAGAATATGATATTATTATATTCTCGTTAAAATAATATTTCGAAAGCTAAGTTTTTCAAAGATTTTTCCTTCTTCTGATGTCAGGCATTTGTAATAGGCGTACTTTGTTTCTTTTATTTCATAAAACATTTGAACACTGGAATCGGAGATGAAGAGAAGAAAATAGTAAGATTAAATAACGATATTTTTCTTAAGAATTAAGAAAAATATCTTAAAAATTCGTCATTAACTAAAATTTAAAACCTTTTTTATTATTGGAATATATATGACAGTATTATTTGTAAAAAGCAAACAAACAAAAGAAAAAACATTCAAAGCAATGGTAGTCGTATCACAATAAAAATTGTTCAAAAATTTTTTTTCACATCTCTAAGCATTTTTTAAAAATCATTTTCAGTTAATACTCTGGCGACCAGATGGTTCTCTGGAGGATATATTCATTACGTTTTATTTCAGTTAAATCATTTAGATATAACTTCATTATAACTGCATGCCAGTGATTCCGTCAAATTATCAGACATTAAATGCATGTTGTTTTTGTACGTCTCCGTTAATCGGGCGCAAGCGGAAAATCGCCAAATAATGTAAAATTCCACCAAAATTCTTTGGTGATTTTCGCTTGCACCCGATTAACGGAAAAGTACCGCTATTTTTATTGTCTTACAAGTGTCGTGTTCATTGTATATATGGACTTTTCTAGTGGCGACCAATTCGATAACACAGCGCACTTAAAGACATAAATATGCAGTTCATCTTGCATCTAAATTTGGCGGTATTGCAATTTTACTTTTTTGATCAATCTTTTAAACTACAGAATATTGTTTGAAATTAGGCAAATAAATGAACAGAATAATAATAATAATAAATTGTTTTAGTATTCGGTAGAAATGGGCAGAAAAGTTTTCTGGTTAAAATTAATATAATTAAAAAGAAATTTTTTTCAATTTTGAAACGGTGTGAAATTTAATTTGGAACAACAATATTTTCAGAAGCTATCGTGGAAAGATGTCAAAATTCAATTCAATAATTAATTAATTAGAATTTTAATTAAAATTTCAAAAAAATAATATCGGAGGTGCATATTTCATCCTCCAAAGAATATATATGCCAAATTTTGCAGCTGTAAGTTATATGGTCTGGCCAGTAGAACCCCAACAATCACACATACGTTCTACTTTCGATAAGTAATAAATTAATATGTGATTATTTCTTGTCATGTGATCTAAACCTTTTTTTAAATAGAAGCAATGAATTTTATTTCACCCTAGTATGGAAAGCGATTCATGTTTTGTTGGAGTGAATCCAAAAATTAATTAAAATGATAAATAATATTTAATTTAAAACTTTTAGAAACTAAGTTTATAATTAAATTTAAAAAAATCTAAATTCATTAACATCTTAAATAGCTTTCACGAATTCTTTCTCTCCAACCATTTTAGAAAATGTTATAAACATCTTAAATATTTTTCATTCGCTTCGTTTTTGTATTAAAAAAAACTGTTAGAAATGAAGACCGTAGAAAATAATGACGGGCAAAGTTTTATATTGAAAACTTATGATAAACTATTTAGAAAATGTTTTATCGGAAAATGGAAGGACAAAAGTCTCAAAGAGCAACTTTCAGAAAATTGTAAGGGGGGGGGGGGAGAAAAA